>OZ018332.1:66995547-67083047 GCA_963969495.1 Ceratothoa steindachneri | reverse complement strand
TGGGTAACGAGCACTATATATGTCTGAGGCTCTCCCCTCGGGGAGGGGGGGGGGAAAGCTCTACTCTCGAATGGCCTCGAATCTTCTTGCCGAGGCTATTCTAAACCGTGTAAAGGTAAATCGTGGTGGACGCGGTTCGAGGCTACCGCTTGTGGAAGGGGGGGGGGGGGGTTAGCCTTACCAATTTTAGCCTAACAGAACCTTCTACAGTGCATGAAAGTTCCGTGCTGGGCAAGAAAATCCACGTGGAATTCCCCCACACATCTCCCAAACGAAAGATGTTGCTTTACAGAGCACTTGCGTGGAAAGGATCATCGCACCCGTCAAACTAGAATTATCAAGGGTCTAGGGAAATTCTGACCTGATACGACAGGTGTACACACACACAAAAAAAACGTAAATCTGAGCTCAGCGGGGAATTTACGGACATAAGCCTTAAACAGGTCAATTCTAGAGAATTTCACTAGTACAATTAAAAAAAAAAAAATCACAGGAGAACATTGGCGAGATTTCAGTGGAACCAAAAAAGGATACAATTAAATGGAGGCAGAAATATGGGACTAAAGACTAAACAATTTAGTGGACCCCCCCAAAAAATCATAATTAGGAACATTAATGAGATAATATATATACAATTCACGTGGGAAACCTTCGCTCCCGCCGAGTATGGATGAGGTAATCCACGGGTCCTCTAGCCTCGAAGACGAGGTAGGGTCATTTTAAAGGCTAAGAAGTTTGTTGCCTTACGTGGGAAGTAGCACTAGTAGTTCGGCGCCAGGCTTGAATTTTCGTTCCCGTGACTTAAGGTCCAATTAGGTCTTATACCTATCAATAAGTCCTTCTTCACGGGATACGACACTAGTTTGTTTCCTCGGGTGGACTCACGCTCGAGGGCTTTAGTTTTCTCCTAAAGTGGAGGGAGAGTTGCGCACTCCTTTTGGGCGCGAGAAAACTTGTCCCTCCGGAGGGCTTGAAACTCCGGGTGATAGGGATTTCCAGGGTAATAGGTGCCCAGGATTCCAGGGCTGCCTGTGCACGGGTAATCACGGGCTGGGCCACGGTATGGTCGTGAATTACGGGATTCTGACCGGACAAAACGGAGAGAACTGGATTGGGGTCGCTACCACTTCGGCCCAACCGGACATATAGTCACACGATGTGACAACGAATTACTGGGAAACGACTCGCCCGGCCAAGGTAGTCGTGGACCACCGAAAATTTCTTGTGGTCGGGCCCAACAGGGGGAAGTAGGTCCTCAGACACTATAATACAGGTGCACCCGGTGTCACGGACGAGGGTGGATACTCGGCGACCGTTCACAGTTCCGTTCTCGAACTTCAATCCACCAGGGTTGTTCTCATTGAAGAGAAAGTTTACCTGATGGACCGGGTCTTTGGCGGGCGAGGGAGGATCGGGAGTTTCCTGAGGCGACGGAGGAGGATCAGGGGCGGCCCAGATTTGGTGCCCTTGGTGGGACTGAGAGTTTGCGAATCGGGAGTTTTGAGGACAGTTCGTGCGGTAATGGCCGGGAATTCTGCAGGTGTAGCAGACGATCGGGTTCTTTTGGTACAGCACAACTGGGGAAGAAGAAACTAGAGGCTTAAGTCTCGGTGTTGAGATGGATGGAAGATTCTTGGCTTCGAGGGACTAGGAACTTTGGTAAATCTTGGAAGCAATTTAGGGGGGTCTTAGGGCCATAAAATTTAGTTTTGGGGGCGATTGGGGAGCCTTTTTAACATCCTTAGGTTATAAATCGTGACTACCCGCGTAGACATCGGCCTCTTACAAGCACTCCTTGAAAGTGGCGCACCGTTTATCCTTAATGAAGGCGCGAATTTTGGGAGCCACGGCAGCTAAAAGCTGATCCCTAAGGAAGAAGTCCAGAAGGGCCTAGTAGACCTGGGGAATCTTGCACGCATCCAGCCAACATTGAAGGTGTCTTTGGAGGATGTAACTGTGTTGTCGAAATGTTTTGCCTAGGGCGGATCCTTTCCTGGCGGACTCGGGAGCGGTAGAATTCGCTATTCATGTGAACAGCGGCTAGCAATTCGGACTTTAACGTGGAATAGTCCAAAGTTGCTTCCGGGGAAAGGGATACGAAGATATCCCTTAACTTGCCATTTAGGAGGGGAAGTAAGCGAGCGACGCCACCATTTTCGAGATCCCATCTATTGATCGGAAATATTCTCTCAAAATGGGTCAAAAATGACGTAAAGTCCTCTCCATCATTAAAAGCGGGAAGATTGACTCTAGGAGTTAGGGGAATTTTAGCCCGGGAACCGATGGACTGAGAATCTAATTGATTTCGGCCCATTTCCAGCTCATGCTGCCAAATTTGCTCACGTTCTTCCATCTCCATTTTGTTCTTCTCCATCTCCATCTTCAGTTTGTTCTCCATCTCCTTTTTAGTTTGTTCTCCTCCATCTCCATTTTGTTCTTCTTCATCCACAGTTTGTTCGCCATCTCCGTCTTTCTTAGTTCCTCTTCCCTTCTCTCTGCCCGTTCGTTCCTCTATTCTTTCTGTACGTAATTTAGCAGGTCTTTGCCCATAAGACCCAGCAGTTCGCCATGACTCTTGAATTTTTCTAAGGATGACATTGTTACGCGGTTAACTGAGGGAACACTGATACGAGAACGAGCTAGGAAACGAATACTCGAATATTCGTGAAAGCCTTGATCACACAAAAAAATTAAGATACAGCTACCTACCTCTGCTGTTTCTAAGCGGGGAAAAAATTAAAATGGTCCTACCTGAATTAGGACACCAAGGACCTTACCTCTTTTGGATTAATAACCAGGAGAGTCTCCAAAATTTAAACACACTAAAAAAAATGAATTACCTGGGGTTCAACACCAAATCTAATTAGATTACCTTCTACTGTTCTTCAATTAACTTGAACTTGCCTTCTGCCAGTACAATACAAAAATTAAAATAAAAGAGGTAGACGTGAATAACAAGGGAACTTCTAATGTCGGAATTAAAATGACACAGGTTCGTAAAAACTCCAAACACACTTGACACCAAAATTATATAATAGGTATATTAATAAATATATATGTCGTGGTATGACATTATATTATATCAATACCATATTATATCTATGGGGAAAGGACCAATAATTTAAAGGCGAACCGACAAAGAGACGGAACGCCACGAGTTTAGACGGGCGAAAATGCGAGATAAGAGTGCAACGAGGTCGGGTAAAATATGGGCAATGGCAAAGCTCAAGGTTATTTAAAGAGGCATGTACAAAAATATAATTTTATTTACATAAAAATAATGAGAGAATTGATGGGCAAAATTACATCAAAGAATAAATGGGAAAAATTACATCAGATGAATTAATAGGCAAAATTACATCAGATGAATTAATGGGCAAAATTACACCGGTAAACGAGGGGGGAATTGTAGTTAAGAATCAGACTATGAAGTTAAAATTAATGTATTGCGGAAGGAGACTATTCAAATGAGGGCGGAATTAACTTAAATGGGTTACTGAAGGGGCAGAGGGGTTGACTTACCAAGGATTCCGGGGAGTGGTCGGGGTAAGGCTTCACGGATGTCTTCTGCACGTGAGACGAGGCCGCTTGGAGTTTCTGAGCGGGATGTTAAAGTGATGACGGTTCTCCAAAAAGGGGAGGTGGGGCGATAACGTCCGGTCCAGGGCTAAGTATTTCGGCAACCCCGATTGAAGGGCGGACGAGGAGGGCTTCGACCGGAGCTGATAAGTGAAGTCGGAAAAATCAGTCGGTAGCGATCGTTAAATGGAATTACCTCACTGGCTGGAGTTAATTCCTATGCAAAAATAGTTCGGCCGTCACTTTGCTTTGTTGTTAGTGCCTGACATGGAACTAGGGGAATCTTCTTGGGTCCGGGCGAGACTTCTCAACTCTGTGTCTGTCTCATGGGAAACGAACAATATATATGTCTGAGGCTCTCCCCGCGGGGGGTTAATGGGAAACAGCTCTACTCTCGAATGGCTTCGAATCTTCTTGCCTATGCTATTCCAACCCGTGTAAAGCTGAATCGTGGTGGACGTGGTTGGAGGCTATCGCTTGTTGAAGGGGGGTTAGGTTATCCAATTAAAGCCTAACAGAACCTTCTACAGCGCATGAAAGTTCCGTGCTGGACAATAAATTCCACGTGGAATTCCCTCACAATAATAAATATTTACAGAATTAGGTACATAGCGGAATGTATTTAATAAGTTTATGAAAATTTTGAATGATACAATCGTATATTGTAGAAAATACACTAAATAATCTAAAATATAAAATAGTAACACGTGCAAAATAGGAGAACGATCATTCACATATTTGCCTAGGAAGTACATCCACTAGAATCAAAGCAAGATTTTATAACGAGGAAACTTAAAATATTTAATATGTATTGAAGCTTCTGTTTTCTATTATTTCGGCGCAATAGGGACCACAGGACCCCACCAGTTTCTTGCATAATTCTGTTGATATTTATTCAACCATAAGTTCGTCACAGTTGAAGGCTGCTGGTCTACAACTTTGTTTTCAATGATCTTCCCGAGGCTCTCTATTTGATTTATGTCTGAGCTCTGACTGGGCTACTTCATTACTTCGATATATTCGTGCTTGAAATAGTATTTTACTCGCTTTGTTTCAATATGGTAGCCGCATTTTCCTGCATAAATACTACTGGCTGGTTCAGAGATGCTCAGAGTGAAGGTATAATAATATGTTCTTGCACGAGGTTTATGTATACATTTGTATTTATCGTTCTAATTATTCGCACTATTTCACACAACATAACCTATGCTATGATTCTTGGTAGACTTTTTAACACTTTTAGTGTTCAGTCTGTCACCCCCAGCAGGTCAAACAAAGCGTCTGCCATCAGAACCACTTAAATTAAACTTTCTTTCGTCGCTGAAATGAATTCTATTACAATGTTTATCTAGTCAAACAACAGAAGGTTCAGTTTATTCGAGTCTCGCCTTCTGATTCTTCTTACTGATGATTGGTTTGGTTGCTGGATAACGAGTTTTTAAACCAGATACATTGGGACGACGGTACACTGTGAAACGGCGCATTCATTTGCCAGTATTGCTTTTAATTTTCTGAGAAATTCCTTCTCCAGGCTCGAGGGGATCCTTCTTAGAAAAGCGAACAATATAGTGCTGAAATGAATTATCTTTCAATGTTTATCTTGCCAAACAACAGGGGCTTTAGTTTATTCGAGTCTCGCCTTCTGGTTCTTATTACTGATGATTGGTTTGGTTGCTGGAGAACGAGATTTAAACCAGATACATTGGGGCGACGGTACACTGCGAAACGGCTCATTCATTTGCCAGTATTACTTTTAATTTTACAGAAATTCCTTCTCCAGTCTCAAGGGGATCCTTTTTAGAAAAGCGCACAATATAGTGGTTATGCAGAGTTTACTGAGTTTTCAAGTAGATTTATAGGTGTAGGTTTCAATATATAACTTCAGAACCCGTGATTCATTTTCGTGCATCATCCTACGTCTCTTGAAACTACAGAAAGCCTCATCGCAGAAGTCTGACGGAGATCAGGATTCACTTTCACGTGTGGGAGTGTTTCTGAAGAGTGATTACGATACCAATAGCATTTGTACTTTTCTCACCTAATAAGTAAAATGTTGCCAGAGGATTTCAAGAAACATGTAGAATATTCATGAAAAAATCGTTCTTTTAATTTGCAGGTGTCAATATTTAATTTTGTAGTTTATTTAGTATACTTACTTGAATATAACATTATATCATTTAAAATCTTTAAAAATATATTAAATAATTGCTTTTATCTACCATGGAAACTTTATTTACCTATTTTAAAAATATTTTATAGAGGAAAATGGGCTCTTATTTTGTCCCGTATTATGTGAAAGAGAAGATTTATTCCTACCCACCTGCGGTTCTGAGTTTTTATATTTGAGAGATTGTATCTAATTTTCGGTGGAGATGCACCATCTTAACCAAGAGGAACATGGATGGCGCTTAGGTAGTTCCTACTAACTTCCTTCGTTTTACAATAGTATGCTTTATAGTTGATTTATGCTTATAGCATAGTTGCTCGTTTGTTTGTTTTTAATTTTCTCATCGTTAATTTATTTAACACATACATGCTAAAATGCGCAAAATTGAGCAGAAGAAACCATGTAGATAAAAGGAACGAGGTTCTAAACAAATAAGAATAAAGTGTAGAAAATTGCGTTTATCGCATAATAAAAGCGAAATACCAACGAGGCAACGTTATAAAGAATGTTTGTAAGGAGATATATCATAGATGGTTTGAGACTAGAAGAAGTGAAAAGGTGTGGAAGACATATGGCGCGCATCATCCTGCAGCCATTGGGACCCAGAATGAAAAATCTGTGCATTATGGGACGAAAGCATGTATTGTTCAGATGACAGCCGTAGTATTGCTTGGTATGCTAGAATTGACTTCTTATTGCCTAGAGTGAAAAATCGTAGAGCCTTTGTGTTATGTCAAGTCGTCAACCCTCTCGAAGTTTCCTAAAATAACTCGCGTTCCGAATTTCCATTTTCCCCTACCTTAGAAATAGGCCGTTGGAGAGAAAGAGTAAGGGAAAATTGGGAGCTCAGTCGCCTTTATTTCTTTCATTATGTTTATTCCAAATTAGGCAGACAAGTGCAAAGATTGCATCCTCTCAAATCAAATTTAATTGATTAATAAAGCAAAAAGATATAAAAAGTTTTAAAAATCTTAAAATTTGGTGTAGTTGATGAGACTGACCAAATATTGGGGGAAGGAGGTCCCCCAGTGGTTGAGAACCGGATTAACCAGGGATGGTGAACTGGTGAACCCCGCGGGTCACCAACTGATCCACCGCCACTTTTCTAATGGCCCACGAATGTTTGCATTAATATTAAAATATTACAGTAGTTTTTAATGTTTCCCTCAAGGTTTTCAATTTTCAAAATATTTTTCTGCTTCGTTTAATAACAGAGGTCTGCAGTTTTTGAAATGTTGTGTGTTTCTTAAATAAAATGAGTTCATTCTTATATATTTCCATGCACTGAATCGAAATATCACCCTGAAAAATGCTTATTGGTTATAGGTTTAAAGATAATAGGTTTAATTATAATATTATAATTTACAGTATGTCATTATGTTTTAAACTCTAATCCATATCTACTCTCTGCCTTTTTGCCTAACCCTTATTTATAGTGGGCTGAAGAATCATCTCTCGCCAATGCCCAGCAATTGTCTGCAAGCAATTGTTGAGGCTTCTGCCCCTAGATGACGCCACCCAGTGCCAAATCCGATGGCAGATTTGAAATCTCCAGGGTGAATAATCATATGTCCCATGGTCATATGGGCTATTTCATGGCTCTAAATGGGTACATTTATACTTTACTCCTTTTGAAAAAAGCGACGCATAAAACTAGCGCTTAGCTGCAGGAAAAAAGTGGATTTCAAGTGACTTGTTTAATTCCATGTTCTTGTAACCCTTCATGAGGTTTCCCACTAATTCTTCATAGTTTTCTTCTCTTCTTTTTCCAAGAAATCTCTTCGCCCCTAACTTGAATGCTCCCCAAGCAGCTTTCTCCTCTCTATGAACTGCTGATTCAAACTCACCATCTTTAAGAAGCTCTCGAATCTGAGGAACAATGAAAACTCCCTCTTTTATCTTAGCGTCGCTCAGTGAGTGGAATTTTGATGTTAAATACTTGAATCCCTGACTAGATTTGTCCATAGCTTTTTAAAAGTTTTTATGAGCCCTAGTTTTATGTGTAGCGGTGGTAACAAAATATTTGGGGTTCAGGGAGAGTTGGAGGTTGAACATTTTTCATCCCAAGCTCCAATGATTGACGAGGTGGCCAATCTCTCCCGATATAGTGGGAACCTCTTGCACGTCTGTTTCATTCATAGAGAAAGTAGCATTACTTGGTGTATTCACCCTCCAAGTCCACTGCTGTAACAATACTGAAGGGCAGTGAGACTGTGAATGTGGTAAGAAACACACTCTGAAAGAAGAAAACAGCAAACGATTAGAAAAACGAAAAGTTTATTCATAAATTTATCATTAAAGTTCAGAGCATGACAGATTAACATAAGTATTTTTATTATTCATTAGGAAATTAAAATATATATAAAATGCCTCAAATACATATCAATAGTTTGCTCAATGAATATTTATTTTAAGTTTAAAAAGGGTTTGACTAGGAGAATCGTCTACTTTTCACCTTAAAATATAAACTTGCACAGCAGAACGTCCTTCTATGACTGCTGGAAGAATACTGAAGGGCAGTGAGACGGTGAGCTAACAAAAAATGTTAACGATGATATTCATTATTAGCGCGATAAAATTAGTTGGAAATTGCTACTCTGGTCTCAAAAGCATTTTGGTTGTTGACCAGTGTAATTATTTCATTTTTTTAGCAAAAGTAACATCTAGTATTTTTGTCTCTCTCGCTTAAGTTGCCATGAAGTAATTTTGGCATAACTACAAATACTTGTCAGGAGCAAGAGGTTTTTGGTCTCGTAACATTTAGTTAAGTCGTAAACATAAACTTCGTTATGATTATATATAATATGTCTGTTTAATTTGAATAATCAACGAAGAATTTCGGTAAGAAAACTTGAAAATAGAATTCACAAATTTATATTCATATTATTTTTTTAAAAAATATTTTCCCTTGTAAAGGTAAACATTTTATTAGTGTTCTTATGAGGAAATATTTAAATAATTATATATTTCCTTTTCAAGAATAAAATAACAATCTTAAAATATTTACCCAATTTTAACTGATTCGCTGACAAATATGTATGCATCTGTTTCTCTTTCCTCGCAGCCTAGGCAGCTTAAGCTACCTTTCAGTTTCAATTCGCATTCTCTAAAAGTGTTTTCTTGTCGCCAGTTTTGTGAATATTTTGAATTCAGTTATTATAATTCCTAAAAGAGTGCCGAAACTATATCCAGTAAAAAAGACAATAAGAAATAGAAATTTACTAAGGAATTTAGTGGGAGCGGGAGGTTACTTCATGAAGAGTGGCGTGTGAAATATGGTGTTATTGGATAAAATAAAAAGGCTTTTGGCTGGCTTCGCAAGGAGCCAGTGGTAGCTTGCTCATATAATATAAAACGCCATTTTGAAATTTGAGCTAATTGAGAGATGATGAAAGGAGTGAGATTATTCGGATAATATGTAAAAAAAACCCAGGAACAACAATGTAACAATATTAAAATAATGTTAGGTAATACTGCTGTTAGCAGGCTATAATTTTGGGCTACAATAGATCTATTATGAGGACAGACGGTAGCTTCAGATGTGACCAATCACGGCGTTATATTTTTTTGTTGTTTTGGGGATTTGTAACTTTTAGTCTGTATTATTTACTAAATATCTGCGCCTGTGCTCGTTTATAGTTTTTTCTAAGTTAGGTAAGGTTTCTTGATGTCTTTTATGGTTTTTCACTTTGTTTTCGTATTTTTTGTTTGCTGCGAACGATAACAGCTTCCTATTGGCAACGAACGTCGTAGCTTATAAATAGGACCCGTTTTGCAAATGTTTTTGTTTCGTCATGGCTTTTTCGTGCTCTAGTTGTGCTTTTTCGTTATTCGAATTCGGCTTTAGTTTGTATAATCGCGAAAAACTTTTAAATTATTTAGAGGCGCATAAACTAATCAAGAAACCTATAAAAGTAAGTATTGTTTGTTATTAGGTTAGGTTTTTCTGCCAGTAAAAAGCTGTTTGGGAAAAAAACCCAGTAAATTCGAGGAGACTGCTCGTGTGGGAGATATCACTACCGGGAGACTACCCTGAGATGATCCTGAGTTTCAATCAATTAGGGAGGATGGGGGGTCTGGGGAGCGCAGCCCCCCAATATATACTCATATACAAAAAATATAACGCCGTAATTGTTCACATCTGACGCTACCGTCTGACGTCATAAGAAATATATTGTAGCCCAAAATTGTAGCCTATAAACAGCGCCACCTACCGTGCACCCCGAAACTGAAGTGTTACTGTTTATTGATTAGTTTATGCGCCTCTAAATAATCTAAAAGTTTTTCGCAGTCATGCAAAATATACCCGAATTTTATAGTTGCTGACGCTCTTAACAAACGTTAATTTCACAAACTAATGGGTAAGGTCGACACTCAATTTTCGGGAGTAATCATATAGAAAACAATGTCAGATGGTTGAGCCCTGGTCAGGTATTGAACAGATTTCTTGAGTTGTTAAAAGAAATAAGACTTTTGTTAAGTGAAAAACGACACGACTATCCCAAACTGGATGATGAGAATTGGTTGAATGAATTGCATTATTTATTTATTTAACATTGGGTTACAATACCTCGAGGAGTGTAGGGAGTGTGCGGGAAGGGGCAGTACCTCTGGCAGAGGGGCTTGTCGTGCTCTTCTTGAAGAGTAGCTCGTCCGCCATTGGTTCCCACTTGGCACTCAGCCATCACCTGTGGCTGCAATAAGCTATTTGCACGTGACAGCGCCCCCACCCCGGTACACCGTTTCGACAGGTGGGCTAAACCAGGTTGAGGGTACCTGACGGGTCTAAAATACTCGGTGAGCTAGTTTGTATCTCCCCTATCGTGTGGAGATGACTGCGGCGGATTGGGTGGAAGAAATAAACTGGGAGATCCAACGGCGATGAAAGCGGTGTTGCAAGGCTTTGTGGAAAGCAGAGGGCCTGACGAGGCAGCTATGACCTCTTGGCAATCCACTGCAATCATGAAAGTTCCCACTGCTGACAGTCCAGCGTAACACTGGACTCAAACTACTGAAGCCGAGAGAGTGGGCCTGTCCCAGTGCAACGGTTTGACCACTTTAAAAGCATTGAAGCACAGGTTATTTGCACATCCTCATCTCAAGTCTTTGGGTGATGGGGAAAGGGTAAAGTGACAGGTGAAGGCAACTACTGCAAGTTCTAGCACCAATTCTGCACGGAGGCGGCCTGAGGATCAGGGGGTGTTCACCCCTGACCCTTGGGAAACTGAGACGTGTGGCAGCGTCCCAGGTGAATGAACAGCCCTTTTTAGGATAGCACTGCTCACCCTTGCATGAGAGGGGGTACTAGAAAAGGTGTCACAAGCATCGCTTATCCTAACAGAACTCGCCAGCACACCGCGGCCCGCAGTTTTGATACACAGTGGTCGAAACACAAAATGAAAAATGAACTTCGCAACATGGAATATCTGATCCTCATGGATAAAGAGAGTTGAACGATAACAGATAGGAGAACAGCCATTGTCGCAATAGAACTGGCACACTATCACATATAAATAGCTGCTTTGAGTGAAAGCATGCTCGCAGAAGAAGAGTCAGTTGCTGAAAATAAAGGAGGCTACACCTTCTTCTGGAAAGGCAAAGCGGAGAAGGAGGACAGAATCCATGGAGTGGGATTTGCCATCAGAACGAGTCTTTTGCGCCAACTCACAGACCTGCCCATATGCATCAGTGAGCGCATGATTAAACTCCGACTCCCAATTAACCCCCTCCGTGGGAGAGAAAGGCAGAAGAGGTCCAGCGCTACGCAGATACTAAGAACTCTAAGATGTTATTCAATGCTATCAAGAAGGTGTATGGACCGGCTAAGCCATGTACCTCGCCATTTATGTCAGCTGACGGCATTATAAACACGAAGTGGAGAAAGAACTTCAGCAATCTGCTCAACAGACCTTCCACTGTCGATCCTGCGGCCTTAAAGCGGATCCCTTTGAAACCCACACTTGAGAACCTTCACCTACCCCTCACAAGGGACGAAGTCAAGAGGGCCATCAAGCTGACCAGTTCTGTCTAAGCACCTGGGATGAAATGGGTTTCCGGTAGGAATCTTCAAGTCTGCTGGGCCGGTGTCCCTCGTAGCCTTTCACGTCATTTAGCATCTGAGAGGAAGAAGACATGCCCAAAGACATCAGGCACGCTGTAGTTATATCGTTGTACAACAATCAGGGCAGCAAATCTGACTGTCGCAACTACCGGGGCATATTCCTACTGTCAGTTGCTGGGAAGGTCTTGTCTCGGGTCATTCTCAACCTCTTGATCACTCTTATATCTAGGAAAAATCTGCCAGAGGCACATTGTAGATTCCTCCCGGACTGAAGCACTCTCGACTTTTACTGTCTGCAAGGTCCAGGAAGAATGCATCGAGCAGTACATGGATCTCTAGGTCGTCTTCATTTAACTAACTGAAGCGTTTGATACTGTCAACAGGGAGGCTCTCTGTATGATCCTGACAAAGTAAGGATGTCCAGAGAGATTTGTGAGCCTCATCCGCCTGTTTCACGATGACATGAGCCGACTGATACTCTCTGATTAAGAAGCGTCTGAGCCTTTCAGCATCACTAATGGCGTAAAGCAAGGATGTGTGTTAGCTCCTGTGCTCTTCAACCTCTACTTCACCTGCGTTTTCAGTCACGCTGTCAGAGACCTGAAGCTTGGAGTGTACTTGAAGTACAGGCTGGGCGGATCTCTTTTCGATATCCGCCTTCTGAATGCCAAGACCAGAACAATTAAGAAAATCATCTTTGGGACACTTTTTTCCGACGAATATGCCCTCATGGCTTACAAGGATTCTGACCTCCAGCTCATCGTCGCCATTTTGGTCTGACCATCAGCCCTCGTAGGACGGAGTTCCTGCTCTAGCTGGCTCCTGCCTTCACTATCAGCTCTCCCCCCATCAATATCCATCAAGGTAACTGAGCTTAAGACAACGCAAGACTTCAAATATCTCGGCAGTCATATCCAACGATGGACCTTTGAATAAGGAGATCAATGCCAGGATCTAAAAGGCTAGTCAAGCTCTTGGGCGCCTGAGAACGCGATTCCTGAGCCAACGCAATATTGAGTAACCAACAAGCTCAAATTATACAAGGCCATCGTGCTCGCCAGTCTCCTCCATGGATGTGAGAACTGGACTCTGTACAGACGACACTTGAGAGCACTGGAACAGTTAGATATGCACAGCTGACGTCGATACTCGGCATCCGATAGCATGACCGTATTACAAACCTGGAGGTCCTCGACAGGGCGGAGACCACGAGTGTTAAAGCCATGATCCTGAAGAGCCAGCCTCCAAGAACAGGACATGTAATCCAAAATGACGACTCGAGAATGACGAAGCAGCTGCTTTACGGATACCTCTTCTCGGCAAAGCGACTGTGTGAAGGCGAACACAGCCCTCGCCAGAATCGCTCCAAAACAACTAGAAGAATGTGAACAAGACAGAATCTACTGGCGTGCTTTGACAAAGGAGGCTCATAACCGCTTTGAAGAAGTGTGACGTGCATGTGTCACTGAGGCATGAAAGAGAAGGAAGGCCGCAGCAGCCGTACGTGCAGAGCCTGGACAGTTACTCTGCCCCTACTGTCAACGACCATGCCGTTTCAGACTGAACTCCACAGCCACCTGCAAATCCATAAGAGATGAGATGTGCAGACAGATGTCATCGGCGAAATCGATAGAATACTACTACTACAATACCTTGAATACAAAAGTGCAAAGTTACGGATGTATTGCACCGTCAATGTTTGAGCATATTAAATCTTTCGAATACAACTAGACAGTTTTCAAGACATTTTTTTTTTTTTAGAGCCCATCTGGCGACTGTTCACTTGGGCATAAGTCGCCGGAAACACGACAGCCTAGAACTAGGCTACTTTAAAATAAGAATATAAAAACATAACAATAATAAAAATGGGAAAAAATTAACAATTAGGAAACAATCTCCGGCGTCGGGGGGAGGTCCCCCTCACCCCTGTGCAGGATTTTTTTTTTAAGGGGCTATCTAGCGACTGCCTACTTGGGCATGAGTCGCCGCAAACAAACAGCCTAGTTCAAGGCTACTTTAAAATAAAAATTTAAACAGAAAACAAAAATAAAAATAGATAAGAATTAGGAAGCAAGCTCCAGCGTCGGGGGTAGGTCCCCCTCCACCCGGCGTAGGAGCGTGTGACCTAGAAAGAAAACAATAACAATAACAAAACAACAAAACCTAGTTAAATAAAAGGGAGAAGGCCAGCCTCCCCCCAAAAGTCAACAAGTCCACCAGGCAATGTGCACACACTCGTCCCGGGTACAAAGGGGAGGCGGTAGCGACCCCGCCCATCCCGGTACCGGGACAGGCAACGTGCACGAAGATCACCCAGACTGGGACATTCGACAAGAATGTGCCGAACAGTCTATGAGGATGACGCAATCGTCGCAATAGGGCGCAGGCGTGCGCTCCATCAAATAGCGATGCGTCACACGAGTATGTCCGATTTGGAGACGACAGAAAGTGACCTGAAGCCCTCGCGGCATTGGGGGATAGGTCCATGGGAACAGTCGCGGCGCAACTTTAAGTTCCCTTCCACCGTCTCCTATCTTCTTTGCCAAGAAGTCCGAGCAGCTGCCCGTATTCCTGCCATGTAGTCGGTGTGAGGAAGAGCGAAACACTGGTCCGGTCGCAGAGTCCTTGCGGACTCTTTGGCGCCCTCATTCCCCGCAATTCCTACATGTCCAGGAGCCCAGCAGAAGATAATCTCGACATCCACCCGGCTCGCCAAAACCGTGTCGTCACGGATATCTTAACCAGGGGATGCGGAGACTCCAATGCCCCGAGAGCACTCATGGCGCTTTGTGAGTCGATATAGATCACAATCCGGTTTCCAAACCGGGCACGTCGCGTAATCTTCCGTACCGAGTGGTGTATTGCCACCAGGTCTGGCGTGAAGACAGACGCAGCGCCTGGCAGAGCCCCGCTGTCTTCAAACAGAGGGGATACGGCGTGGAAGCCGACCCCCTCTTGGCATTTGGAGCCATCCGTATACACTGGCACGGTTCCAACGTGATACGAGGTGTGCTCCAAAAAGGTCGAACGCAATACTCCCGGCGCCGTACAAGCTTTGGGAGCAGAGGCGTGGCGGCAAATAGCCAAATGTGGTACCATCCAGGGTGGCGTCCTGGGCAGAACCAGGGGCGCCACCGGCCCGAAAGCTATATCTAGCTCTCGAAGGAGTTTCCTGGTCCTAAACCCAAAGGGCTTAGTGTATGACTGGCGTCTCTCGGTGGCATAGGTACCGTCAAGATCAGCTGCGGATGCAAGGAGAGCTGTTGGCGACTGAGGGAGGCGCCGGGCTCGCGCGTACAGGCGACCTATATCATCGATGTCAAGGTCCAACGAGTTGAAGTTATCATTAAGTTGTCTGTCTACTGGAAGACTCTTAACAAGTATGAATTCGTACACTTTTTCTCAGCCCATGACCAATGTACGAAATCTTGCATCGTGATTGGGCTTTTCGTTCGCGCCTACCGGAGTTGCAGTATGAGTTCATCCAACAGGAGGAGAAATATATCCAGAGAGCATTCAAAACAATCCACTACCCAAAAGTTTTCATCTGGAGAGCTAGAAGGAAAGCCAAAATCATTAGTGCACGGGGTCATGATGCGCTGACCTAATGGAGTGCTCACATCGCAAGATTGAATGAGACAACCAAAGACCTTAAATATGAGCACTTTGGAGTTTTATAAAATCTTATATAATGTTTTACGCTAAACAAAAATAACATTCCATGTAAAGGGAATACAGATGATAAGTGTAATTAAGGGAGCACTGTTCGCATATTGTAACTACTTATTTTCATTTAATCTAAATTAAACATCGTAGTTATATGAATCCTAATTATTGTCATCCTCTTGATAACTTGCTTATTTTAATCACTAACTAAAATAAATAAATTTTCTCTTTACGTTATTTGAAGAATTTTAAAAGAACTTTAAAAATAAATGATACAGTGGAATATAGTAATTTTGAGTTTTTAAAAAAATAGAGTAAAGGTCAAAAGTAAATAATTACTATTTATCTTTTTAATATATTTAATATAAATAGAGTTTAATTGACGCATCAAAAGGGATATGTTTCGAGGCGATCAAATAGGAGAAACGGTGACATTTGGCAAAAATACAAGGACTATGAAGCAAGTTATTCTTTGTTCTGATTTTAATGAAATTGTTGTATTAATTTCTTTTTTATTATGACATAGCAATTATAAGACATAATGGTTATAAAAGAATTAATAAAATATGTTAATGTAAGTTGAGGGAACCAACTTTCTGTTATGGGAATTGATTAAATATATAAATTTATTATATATGTTTCTTTAAAAGACCTCATTTATGTATTCTAGCTGTTATGTAAAAAAAGGAAATGGACTGCGTTTAAGGAAGAATTCTTTTATCAAGAAACGACCATCTTATGACGATTCCAAGCTCCTTTTACTTTTTGAGGAAATCTCCAATCACCAATTTACCCAGCCTACCAAGCAAGAAGAGAGCTTTCCAATTTTGGAGGCATAGCCTTGTGAATCCAAGGCAATTACTTTCTGACTACCACCTATAACCTTTTCCAAACGCTTGATAGTAGTACCATCATTCCCTTTGGCAACAATGCTTAATCTGACAATTACTAATGACGCATAGGAGATTCAGGCTGCAGGGAGGAAGATCGCACACCTAGTCCGGACCAAGAGGGACCGAGTAACAAGGGACAAGTCTGTAGTAAATGAGATCATTTGTATGGTATGCAAAACACCTTACTACGGCAAGATCAAAAGGGGATAGGAGACCAGAATTAGGGAGCAGAAACTCGACGTTACGTTAATGTACAAACAAAATAGTGAGGTAAAGAACAGCAAAATATTTGTAAAGAGATTCTATCAATAAAGGACGAACAAAGTGAACGTAATATTACAAAATTAAACAATTGAAATAGAAAAATAGAGAATTGGATACAAAAAAAGGTAAAACTAAAATATAGACACTGAAACATTACCTTACATGGTCGGATCACAATGACGAGTGAAAACAGGAAGGAATTCAAAGAATGAATACAGCTTGGTAAAGTTATAAACAGAGGAGAGGATGAGGGGTCCTTATTTAAATTTGGGTAGTTGTATTTAACACAGAGTGATTCTTTAATGCGGAGAGATGAAATAGATTTAGCAAATTTTAAGACAGAAAAATCATTTAAGGACACGTCTGTTTTACAATCAATAGCATTTTTCCTGATGGAAGAAAACTCTTTGTTGCTTAATGCTTTACTGGTTCTATGGCTAATTCCCATGTGAGAACAAAAACGCGACTGAAGAGTAGGTACTGTGCTTCCTATATAGGTCCCCAACTTACAGCTAGGGCAAATGAATTGATATACAATGCACGAACTAAACGGTGTGGGAATACTGTCCTTCACTTTAAAGAAATTACCAATATTTATGTTATTAATGAATATAAATTTATAATTAATTTGACAATAAAATTTCCTAAAAATGGAAATTGAACGTTTTTGGAGAAGGTCATTACAAGGGCTGATGTCTGGTAACAAGACATACCTGATTTCCTTTGGGACATTAAAAGAAGTGGAGGGGTTATAAAGCCTGAAAAGGAACTTCCTAATACAGCTTTCAACTAAAGATAAGGGGTAATCATTTTTAAAAAAATATGACGAACCAGGTGGTGTGGAGATTACAATGCCCCATAAGCACTCAGAGTACTTTTTGAGCCGCTAAAATTCATAATCCGGTATTCAATCCGGTAAAATGACTTACCTCACGTAATGAGCAATGCATTTCAATTAGGTTGGTAGTGAAGGCTGACGCAGCTCGTGGTAGATCCTCGTTCACTTAAAATTTAGGTTATACCGCATGGAAGCCACCCCCTGTTGGGACTTGGAACCATCCGCGTATACTGACACTCGTACAGCGTGACACGAAGTACCTATATTGTTGTCCAAAAAGGTTGAACGCGATACTCCAGAAACTGTGAAAGCTTTGGAAGTAGAGGCAGGGTGACAAAAAAGAAAAGAGAGTACCCTCCGTGAGGCGTCTTAAGTACATACAACCAGATGTGCCACCGGGCCAAGAGCTAACACGAGCTATCGGAGTATTCTAGCCGAAAACCCCAAGGTCTTGGGTAAGACTGGCATCTCTGGACGGCACATGCCCTGTTAAAATCGGCTGTGGATGCAGTAAGTGTGTTTGACGACTGAGGGAAACGCCGGGCCCACGAAACAAGTATATAATTTACTTTGCAAGGAGCAAAGCAAGTGGTAATTCTCCGCCATTGGGAAATAGGCTCTAAATGGGGGACGTGCAGGAGTCACTGGTCACCAGAAGGAGGCAGATGTGGTGGATCGATTCTACCTTCCGCAATGCAAGCTATGCTACGTATGCGTAAAACTTGCATCCTTTTTCTAGCTTTGAACGAAGCACTAAACTTCTCGGAACAAAGAATGTCTATGACGCGGGTAGAAGAGGCGGTCAAGCTGCGAATATGAACCTTCCAGGTGAGCCTTCGGTTGAAAACAAGAATAGTGTGAATCCACTACTTCCATGTAAATCCCGTTTAAGAACAAGTGAGGTTCTGGATTGTGTCGTGGATGGCTGCAGAATTGCACCATCTTAGTCTAAGCCAAATAAAACGATCGAAAGATCGTCTAGGTTGAGTATAGTGAGAGCATCTCACGGCAGCACCGAGATGATAGCTTTGATAGGCATGACAATACATAATTGTGACACTGTTGATATTTCTCTCCCGGAGGTAGAATTTATGCGGCATTCAAACGTATAGGGCTCCTATAGCTGACGCGGAATCGACTATCTCGCAGGAATTCAAGAATAAATATTGGGAAGCTTCTGCTTGCTGCCATTGTGTGGAGAGGCTCTATGATAGCTTCTCGCTATGCGATATCATAAACTTTATCCAGATTGATAAACACCGTAGAGTAGTCCTGTCTACCAAGGAAAGCCTCGCAGATAACATTTTCAAGGCGGAGCAGAGCATCTTACTTGGAGTGAATCTTGCCGAAGCAGAAAATTGCAGAAGATATGTGGCCTTCATTGTCTTGAAAAAAGCGTAATCTAACATTCACTACATTCTCTCTCAACTTGCAAACATAGGAAAATAGAGAATTTGGTCGGAAGCCTGCCGGATTATAGTGATATGTCTCCAGTTTGAGAAAAGCGATCACAGTAGCCTTTCGGTGGGTATCAGGGTGTGTAAATTCTGTCCAGATCCTCTTAAACAAATCTAGTAGAAATTTCATACCTCGCTCTCCTAAGTGTCACGCATGGCATATGGGACATCATCCGGAAGAGAAGCGGTGTTGTTAAAGGGTTCTCCGCCTCTAGAGGTAAACTCCATTTGGTGACATTCAGTGACATTACCACGTGCATTTATCGCTGGCGGATCAGCATCTCGTCTAGAGAATGTGCAGAAAGAAGTCCTGTTCACGTGGACAACGGGAGGGACAGTCAAGAGAGAATCTGTCTTGAATCATTTTGCCTCTCTTTCAGACCTCTGCAAGAGGATACTTTACGTTGAGTAAAGAGACGTATACCCAACAGGAAGAGCGGCCGGCATGCTACGTACTATACAGCAACATAGCCCGACGGTGAAATCGTTCGGCCGTCGTTACACGATGTAGGTATATCGCTGGTTTTTGAAGGGTGTTAGGTAGCAGCGGCCCATAAAATGATTGTCGTAGAATTTCCTTCCTTTTTGTTCTATTCTAAGAGTGCTAAGAGTGTCTAATATATTGATATTATAAGAATATCTTATCGAACCGAGCCGTTACGAAACACGTAAGGATATGTATAAGAGAAACGAACAGTAATCCCAAATTAAACTTATATTTTACCTTTATCAATTGAATACATAACATTTATACATTAACTATAGCAATACTCTGAATATTATCCTAAACAAAAATTAATTAAATTAGTTTACCCACAAAAATTAGTTAACGTTTTCTCTACACACAACAATAATATTAGAATTAGGCTTACGGACTCAGGTGGAGTTTAAAGGCCTCAGAAATGTTATTGACTCACGACGCGTGCCGTGTGTCCAGATGTAGATGGGCGAAATTCTACGGTCGTTTTGGTGAGAGTAGCAGCTGGGGGGTCCACACGTTCTTCCGGATGGGGGGGGGGGGGGTTTCTTCAAGGACGAGAACCAATACGGTGCTTTATGCAACACCTAGGCAGTCGTGGTCTCTCTGGCGAGAATGAGTCGAACTTGGTTCTTAAATCAAGTTAACTTGGAGTGCGGTGTGACCACCGAGTAACGAGCTCGAGGAGGAGCTTTTCTCCTTCGTTACTAATCTCCTTATGAACGAGGACTGAACTCATGGAGGGTCTTCTTCAAGGGCGACAATACGGAGGGGGGTTTCTCTGGCGAGAATAAATTACTTAACGTTCGGTTTGGAAACCCGGAACTAGCTCGAGGATGAGCTTTTTCTTAATTCCAATCTTCCTCAAGGGCGAGTATAACGGAGGGGGATTTCTCTGACGAAAACCAGTTGAACTTGGTTCCTCACCAAGTTAACTAAGAGTTCGGTGTGGCCACCGAATAACGGGCTCGAGGGGGGAGCCTTTTCCTTCTTCTTTTCTTACTTCCTCAAGGATGAGGAATACCCCTGGTGGGGGTATCTTCAATTCGAAGAGGTCCCCCTGCGGGGGACCTCTTCGAATTGAAGATCTTCACTGGAATGCCCGCACATTTCCCACAAGCTGAACTCCGATCGATGTTATTCGTACAAGAGGCTGAAGGCTCTGTCGCATTTGATTTATAAGGAGCGCTATGGTTTACTATGCTATTATTTTCTTTCCTTTACCTCAAAACCTGTTCCCGGTGAGCCAAGTTTGGAGACAAAAATTTCTCTTTTGGGTGACAGCTTTATGAACTTCAAAAGACCTTCAGGGGTTCGGAACCTATGAGTCCAACAACTCGGTGGAGGCACGCAGGCGCTTTGCCTCACGGAAAACTATCGCTCGGGGGTTAGGGGGAGCCGTTATTTTATCCACAGCTGCGTGTGAAACCTTTGTGGCACAAGTTCTACCTGGGGAGTGCCCTGGGTTAGGGGATATAACATACAGAGTTGTTCCTAATGGAATCGGCAGCCACAGTGATCGTATGCCTGAAGAGGCCGGAAGCAAAGCGTGTTTTTTTAATATTAAGGCCTAAGACATTTCAGGTAGCGTTAGGTGGACCCTAACCATGTTATTAGACTCGGAACAGGAAAGACGATCCGAAGCCTGACCTGCAATTACTTCATTCTCCATGACATACGCGCCACATTGCTTCAATTGAGCAGGGTGCGGCTCTCCTTACTTGACCATACAAGATAAGGACTTGTGTACAGCCTTGGGGCAACTTGGACAAATCTCGGGTAAACCTATATTTAAACGTCTACATAAGCAATTTGTATGACCGAAGCGGTGGTAGTAGTAGCTCCTATGTGGCAGTGGCACGAATGCCTTGACGCGGTAAAGGTACCAACCCCTATGCATCGACTTAGTGATCCTACCACGAGTTAAGTAACGAAGGGTGTAGAGGTTGGTCTGGAGCCCCCCTCACAGCTGGCGAAAATAGGAGGGGGAAAAATAAGAGAGAGATAGAGAGAATAAGAGAGAGAGAAATTGAAAGGGGAGAGGGAGAGATTGAGAGGGGGAGAGATTAAAACAGATTGAGAGAGAATGGGAGATATTGAGAGATTAAGAGTTTGAGAGATTGAGATAGATTAATCGAGAGATTGGTTCCTTTGGTTGGCCAATGGTGCGGCGAAGATCGTAGTTAAGGAGGCAGAAAGGCTTTAATCAAATAATATCAACCAATCATTTTCAAGAAGCCGATCAAGGACGCGAATCCGCTACTCGGGATAACACACACACACACACACACATATATATATATATATATATATATATATATATATATATATATATATATATATATATGCAATAGTAAGGATACAACCATCAGTGACATTCTTATTTATTCCAAGCAACGTTTCAGATAACCCAATCCATCATCAGGCTAAAGGGATAAACACAATTTGTGAGGCGAACAAATTTTAACATAAACTAGATACAATCAAAAGCAAAATAATTTAGATAGTGAACCTATAAAATTAAAAGTATTAATAATTGCAAGTACATATACAGATAAGGAGAGGAAACTATTTATACCTGCTGTCAGTGAGTCAGGGGAATGACTAAGGGATTTACCCCAAATCGGACACGATTATGGGTAGTTTGTTCTCGGTAGAGTATTAACAGGTCTGAAGCTGGTTGGTTGTTGCTATTACCGATAATGGGTGGCAGGTGAAGTATGAATTTAACGTGGGCGAATGTGTTTTTATGAAGAGAGGTTCCAGAATTCTGAGCTGGATGATGTTAGGATTAGAACCCAGAATCTCAAAATTATTGATGTTTGCATCAACCCTACCACTCTATTATGTGATCTCTGATTGGCGAGACCTCCTTATATATATATATATATATATATATATATATATATATATATATATATATATATATATATATATATATATATATATATTTAGTTCAATTTTGATGAGTACCAACTATAACTGAGACTTTGCCGGTAACAAAGATTTGTAGTGCTAATTAGGAAAAAGCCAGAGGTAAAAAAATGATAAGAAAAGAGCCAATTCAGGAGGGGGGAAGGAGGGGGGGAGCTACGTTGTATATAAAAATCTTATAAAACAGGAGGAATCTCCAATCAACCAAATGAGCACATATATTTCTTTTTTTTATTGTGTGCTCTTTTGCCTTCTCCGTTTGCTGAAATATGTATTTTCTATGTTGGTGAAAAAGAAAAATGGCTGCTCGTGAGTAATCACGTCTTTCCGCCTGACTTTTACTCCTTCTTGCCTTCTTTGCCAGTGAGTAGATTTACCAGGGAGGAAAGCGCTTAAATCAAACTGACTTAGTCATTCATAAACTAACAAGGGCCCTGGTAACTGAAGTAATAAATGTAAAGCAGAACCTAGCACTAATCAGACTCATTCCCTCACTGGCTACGTGCGATGTGACACCAGGATGGGGATAGAGAAAAACCGTCTGGTAGTGAGACAAGAAAAATACTCCAGGATATAGATATAAAATCAGTCTTTATCCCAAAGATCATGGCACACAGCCGCAAGTAAGTCAGTAAGGGTTTCGACTGGAACATACATGTCAAGATTGGCCTAGTGTTTCATACAGACCAAAATTCCAAAATGGTCTCTACTGCACATAACACAAGACAAGTGCCTAGCCTGGCCAGGAAACAGCTCTTTCATGTGGCTGGGACAAGTATTCGGAGAAATGAAGGAATTCTGGATGCGACACCGGCGTTGAAATGGAAAGGTGTATGGGATAATGTCCGGGAAATTAAAAGGATAGATAAAAAGATAAGGGAAGAATAAGAGTAGCATCCCCAAAGTAACAATGAAAATCCTCGTTGTTCCATGGTAATTGCCAGAAATAGGAACGGCTATAAATTAAATTGAGCTCATAAATTAAATCTAGCAGGAATAAGACCAACAGCTGAAATGTACTTAACCAAAAGGGAATTACAAATAGAAGTAAGAGACAGTGGCTGAAGGCTAAAAGACAATGCAAGAGTGCTTGATTTATTAAGTGGAGAGGAATAAAGAACCCAGACTGTTTTTGCAATCAAATAAGAAACACCAAGGATCCCACTACTAAGACAAATTAAGACAAATAATGGAAACGAGTGTGTAACGTAGGAAATGGAAACTGAAAAGCTATTTATGGACCACTGGTACCACGGAGCATGAAATGAGGATAAGGGAGGATATGTACTAACATATGCAAAAAAACATACTTGCTAGGAACAATTGGTAGAAGTAACAAAGATGTGGAAAATAAAAGCATTGGGAGGATAGGAAGGAAAGAACTTAGTAAGAGACAGTGGCTGAAGGCGAAAAGACAATGCAAGAGTGCTTGATTTATTAAGTGGAGAGAAATAAAGAACCCAGACTGTTTTTGCAATCAAATAAGAAACACCAAGGATCCCACTACTAAGACAAATTAAGACAAATAATGGAAACGAGTGTGTAACGTAGGAAATGGAAACTGAAAAGCTATTTATGGACCACTGGTACCATGGAGCATGAAATGAGGATAAGGGAGGATATGTACTAACATATGCAAAAAAACATACTTGCTAGGAACAATTGGTAGAAGTAACAAAGATGTGGAAAACAAAAGCATTGGGAGGATAGGAAGGAAAGAACTAGGAATGGTATTCTAAGCCTTTAAACGCAAAGATCCAGGGCCCTCGAGACTGACGAGGGCAAGTTTATTCAAGTTTCCAGATAACGTAAAGGACGGATATCTTGTGATATTTAATGCCTGTTAGAATATCGGCTACTTTCTGGATAGACTCAAGCTAGCTACGATGATATTTATGCCTAAACGTCAATAAAAGGTTGCAAACCAATCTCGTTGCACAATTTAATTGCCAAAGTTTTGGAAAAAACTGTATAGAGCTGAATGGTAGACTACCTAAAAACTAATCGCAAGCGCAACCCTCAAAAATAAGGAGTGATTCAAAAGGAAGAAGGGAACTGGGATGGTCCTAGCACTGATAAACAAACTACTGACCGAAGCTAAGAGTGAAAGTAAAATGATCGACTTAGTGACACGATACATGCAACGTGCATTTGAAAAGGTGTAGAGGGATGGTCTTAGGTATAAAATGGTAGGGATGGAACTAGTGGAGTGGATGACCAGACTGATGTGAAGTTTCTTTGGATAGCGAGACAACTTCTATGTCATTAATACTAACGATATGTCATTACCACTAAATAGAGAAACACCCTCTGTCCTGTCCAAATTTTCGTGACATCGACATGAACAGCAAGGAAGCCAGCTAGGGCAATGGGCTAGGAGATACTTAACCTAAATTGATGTTAATGGAAATGGAAAATAAAGACTATTAGAGATACTGAGGGCAAGAAATATGAGTAGGTGAACGGAGCGAAAGTGTCGAGACTAGAGGTATCGAAAACCGGCTATAGAATACATATGTACATGAACTAGAAAGGATAAGAATATCAAGCTTAAACCTGGGAGAGATAGAAAGGTTCATAAGACCTTGACATTAAAGAAAACTTTACGTGCGATAATTAGGAACACCCTCTTGGGTCCGTCTGTTCCGCTTCATGGTACTACGAAGAGTTCAAAGATTAAAATCCAGATGGTGCTAAATCAAGCGATCCGATGGATTGCAGGCACAAGGATAAGAAAAATGAGGACATAATAAGAATTTCAAAGTTAAGTTAAAATAAAACTAGTCATTAATGTGGTAAATGAGAGTGTGAAAAAGATATGTAGGAAGAATAAAGAGTTGCGAATTGTTTGGGAAGATAAACTGTGACGAAGAGAGGGAGTTGAGACGAAACACAGATAAAATAGTGTTTAGATATAGGCTAAAAGAAGATGAAATCATTGTATACGCAGGATGAGAGAAAGGAAAATTGAAGGAGGAATAAGATAATTCAGTCTCCTGGAAACTATGTAGTACACACTTATCACTATCCTTCAAACCATTTTACACATATCTCAGTTTCTACTGCCATATAACACCTACTAGGAATTTCCGTCTTATTACACCTTAAGACCCTTATTTTAGCGAGAGCGGGGATGGAAGCAGATATTTAACAGACGGTCGAAATACATATTGAAGTTTATCGTCGCCTTCACTAAACATTTTCATTATGTTTCTTTTAGCATTGCTGAAGCTGCTATGATTTTAATGAAGGTCACCAAAATTAGCTTAATTACTATCGACTGCTCAAAGCTTGGTGGACCGCACCTTTAACCGCCACCCACTATTTTCGTCCAAATGAGAGAAGAGGGCTCAGTAGGGCCTATTTACGAGAGCGTGTGAATTGAAATGTGTAAATCCTCAAAACTACTTCTCCTGAACATCAGCCCAATATTAAATGTGAACTACTTAATATAAGGGCAAGATAAAAAATACCAAAGTAAAGTTTCACATATTTAATTTTAAATTAATATAAAAGTATTTACTTCTAAGTTTTATAATAAAACTAAATTTCACTTAAATTAATTCTTCAAAAGTTTTTCACAACTTACATTTATTTTATTAACGTTGTTTTAATATATTTTAAAATACAATGATTTTTTTCTTTATATAGGATTTCCTTAAAAATTAAACTTAATTAATTCCTGAAATTAATTCTTACACATGATCGCTTTCAAATTTCTCACAAGAAACAACTCCTTAGGAGCCTATCATTGTTTGTGTTTGTGTGTGTGTGTGTGTGTGAGAGAGAGATGGAGAATGCATAATACCTAGTAAGGAAAGTGGATTGAGGACAGCAACTTTCCTCTGGAAATAGGAAAAGATAATAATGGCTATCTTTAAAAAAAAAATAATTCTCTCTTTAGGCGGTTTCCGAAGCTGATTACACAACGCACTTTTTCATTCAAAGTAAAACAAATTACACATCTTGAAGGCCCACTCGGATGTGCAAACTTAACAGTATTAAAACTATGGACACTGACAGCCTGCGTGAGCTCAGTTAATGCCACTTTTGTGGCCTCCAATTGTTCTACTAAATTGTGTCACAAAAAATCGTTCAATATTCAGGTTCCACTTCCTATCTGCACCAATGTAAATTATCCCTGTCGTACTGCAAAATCTCTCCAGTGAGCTCAAATACTGAAAAAGGAGCTCTTTTCGGCGGACTCTTTAGCACTACCAAACTTCTGCATACTCTAGCATTACTAGCAATTTGTAACAAGAATCTGGACCGTCATAGTAGCTTTAATAAATGAATAGTACCAGGAAGCCTTGTAAAAATATCTCTAACCTTGTTTCCTGAAAGAAAGGTTGTAGATGATGCACTCCACAACCATCAATAGATCAGGCAAATCACTTCACTCGCAAATAACTTTTCTTTCTTTAAATGATAATGCTGCGCATCACACCATTACACAAGCAGAATGAAGGGGAAGTTGTAAAATTTCTTAAATTTGGCAAACCTGTCAAGCCTATTATTACAAGGTATTTAATTTTTAGGTGTTGCTATTTTGTACGGATGTAACTTAAGGGAATAAGATATGGCAACAAGATTAGGTACCCTAAAACTAATAGGAGATGATCTTTAACAGAATGAACACATTGGACCACTATTCACGGATTTAAGAACACGACCAATTGTCTCTGCAGGTGCTCCACCATTGTTCTTAACAGAATCAGTCGATCATATTTTGATTCCCTAAGACGTTATTTTGTCAGTAGAAATTTACTTGGAACTGTTCTAACAAATTTCAACTCTAAAACTATTCAGCATGTGACAATAAAGGAATCCATTCCGGGAGAATTCTAATGTAAAAATATGAAGCTTAGTTCCCACAAGATTTCATCACGCCAAAATAAAATTAAAAATTTATTCTCAAAATATGAGGCAACTTACAATTTTATGTGTATATTAACGAAATTAGAAACCCTTATGTTGTTTTGCATTCTCTTTCGAAGGATATAATTGTCAAACTCCTCCCAAGGTTAGTCAGGAAATTATATTGTTTTGGCAATAAAATCCTAACTATTCGGCCCATTCTAACGAAATTTGAAACCTTTGGGGTGTTTTACATTCTCTTTTGATTTATATAATTCAAAAAGTTCTCCCAATGTTACCCCGGGCATTATATTGTTTTGCCAATAACATCATAACTATTCTGCCGATGCTAATGAAATTTAAAACCCTTATGTTGTTTTACATTCTTTTCTGAATGATAGAATTGCCAAGGTCATCCCAAGGTTAGTCAGAGAATTATTGAAAGATTTGAATGTCGTAAGCTCATAAGTTAGAATAAGTGTGTGTCGGCGTATGACATTATATTACATCAATACCATATTATATCTATGGGGGAAGGACCGATAACTTACATGTGAACCGACGAAGAGGTGGAACACCACTAGTTTAGACGAGCTGAAATGCGAGAGGAGAGTGCAACGAGGTCAGCTAACAAATGGGCAATAGAAAATCTCAAGGTTATTTAAAGAGGCATGTACAAAAATATAATTTTATTTACATAAAAATAATGAGAGAATTGATGGATAAAATTACCTCAGAATTAACGGACAAAATCACATCAGTAACGAAGGGGAGATTGTAGTTATAAATCAGACTATGAAGTTAGAACTTAAGGTATTACAGGAGATTATTAAAATGGAGGGGGGGGGGCTTACGGATGTCTTCTGCACGTGGGGTGAGGCTGCTCGGAACTTCTGAGCGGGAACTTGAAGTGATGACGGTTCTCCAAAAACAGGGGGATAGGAGTAACTTCCGGTCCAGGGGAGAGTATTTCGGCCACCCGAAAAAAGGGGCCAACGAAGGAGGGCTTCGACAGGAGTTGACGAGAGAAGCCGGAAAAATCACTCGGTGGTGATCGTTAAGTGGAATTACCTCACTGACTAGGGCTAATCCCAAATACACAAAATAGTTCAGCTGTCACTTTGCTTTGTTGTTAGCACCTGACTTGGAACTATGGGGAATCTTCTGGGGTCCGGCGAGACTTCTCAACTCTGTGTCTCTTCATGGGAGTTGAGCGCTATTTATATCCGACGCTCTCCCCGGGGTTGGGGGGCGGTAAGCTGGAAACAGCTCTACTCTCGAATGGCCTCGAATCTTCTTGCAGAGGCTATTCTGCCCGTGTAAAAGTGAATCGTGGTGGACATGGTTCGAGGCTACCGCTTGTGGAAGGGGAGGGGGAGTAGGCTTACCAATTTAGGCCTAACTGGGCCTTCTGCAGCGCAAGGAAGTTTCGGCTTCGTTCTGCTCAAGAGAGTCCACGTGGGGTTCCGTCACAGTGTAGCACACGACTTTTTGGTCAGCAGAACCTGTTCGATTCCTAGCCAATTTCGAGCACCTACAAACAGCTATTCAAGCGCAATGGGTCGACATCTTTCCTGAAGTCTTCCGCCCATTTATAGAATTGTTACCACTAGATGGCCTCTTACGCAATAATAGGCATCATTCTAACACTTTTTGTACTTAATCTATAAACTAAGTTTTATAAACGCGAAATTGATACTATCAATATAATTTATCAATTTAAATCTCCCTTTCCATGAAATATTTGTTTCTCTTTCTCCCTCATAACACTATCCCTTCCTACCTCTTCATTCAAAAGTTTCATTAATTTAACATATTGTAGGCTTCTACCTTTTTATGATCTAATAGTTATTTAAGGCTATTAACTCGCGTAGATTGAGATCAGGATACAATAACGAATAGGTTTATTTTTCGATCTGAGATTTTTCGTATTCCATTGAATCCTTTCCCTAGCATAAGGCTCGGATGGAATTTCACTCAAATCTCAATTGCTTATGGATGAAGACAAATATATGTGGATATAATTAAGCAAACTCATAATCAACCATCTTCAAATAACGAAAATGTTTCTTGGTCATGCTAGAAAATAGAGTGAAGCCTAGCATTGTATCTGAATGAGACTAAAATAATAATATCAACGCCGGAAAGGACCCAATTACGATAATGTTCCCCAAAATAAAGCGACTTCGTATTCTTTCATCAATGGTTTCAATCTGATTCAAGAAGATTTAGAAGCAATTATTTATACGGTGCCTTTATTAAGTATAAACTCTTTGTAGTTTAATTATACCATTTTTCTCGCACTGTTATATAGGTATCTTTTTATATTATTAATCGCTATTTTCTAAACTTCTTAAGGGAGTGAACTATCAAGTAGAGCCACATTTTATATTCGTTCATCAAATAAGCTTGAATTCCCTCTAATTCAGCTAAAGGAAAATATTAAGAACTTAATAAAGGCACACAATAGTTGGATGATACGGAAAATTCGCTGCCAACGCAACAAACGCAGTTTTCCTCGCTCCCAAGTGCGGGTGTAAGAGGTAATATTAGTATCATCAGAGGTTCAAAGATAAAACTTAGGTGTGACTCACTTTGTTCATTATGGAAAATTCACGCCTATTATCAGGGTTGTAAACTATAGGGAGGCATTGAAATATGCTGGTGAGATTTTATGAGATAAAATATAGATACATCCTACTCAGTTGGAAGCAGTAAACGCGCCTTCACTCTCTACATATGGTAGGAAACCGACTACTCTCATTATTGGTTCAAAAAAGCTCAATCTGGAAATTTATGGTGTGAAAGGTTTCGTATAATAACATCGTAGAAAATTTTTGACCGAAATTGTAGCCTTTTTATTCCTTGTGAAAGATTACTCTCCGTCCAGACCTACATCGCATTTCCTTTGCAGACTCATCCCCTTAGGCAAATTCTTGTTAATTTTTTCCGACCTAGGGAGATGATACCGTTAAGCCTAAGGTTAACCAACTTGTTATTAACAATATTACTCCCGCCCATTTGTGTTCTCGAAAACCTTTCCAGCACAAACACTGCTAAAAAAAAAAAATTCGAGTGGATGATGCGCGCTTGCATCATCCGGCCGTGGATGATTTACTAGATGGCTCCCTTGCATACAATATTGGAATCATCTGGGGAATCAGGCTCTTTGCTGATTTTCAATTCACAATACTCTCAAAAATCGTTATCCTATAGATCATGTCTCGAAATTTCAGCAATTTGTACCTAAAATCGATATTTTCGAACTTCACTTTAGTAAAGTCCTATCAACAAATTACTTTTGACCAAGACTTCATCCAGAACATGGCTTCGATTACACCTTATGGCCTATTTAAAAAGATGAAGATGACCTTTGATCTATGAAATGAAAGCCAAAGCTTCTAATATTTCACTGAACACGTTTTCCGACGTCTTGACTTCGTGTTCTTATTTCTTGGCGAGATTTTGTTGGCAAGTTCAAGTCACGAAAATTACCTCACCCATTTGCAAACAATTTTTCATGCCTCGCAGGAGTTTGAGCTCATACATAATTAACCCCACCCAATGTGTCGTTCGTTAGGGTACGGAGATAATTTTTCTAGGTCGACCTCACTAAAGATGGTATCTGTTTCCGTAGCAAAAAAATTGAGGCCATTGCAAATATAAAATAACCACCTACTTTCACGCAAATATGTGAATTCCTGGGAATGGCAAAATTTATTCCTGTCTGCGCTCGTCGATCGAAATTTCAAGTCACGTCCTTGAACAGGCTCGGTAAGAGTGAGCTGCGAGGTACGGGAGGAAAAAGGACCGTGAATAACGACGCTTCCGGACACTCAAGTGGAGGATATGTAAAAGTGTTGCAGGAAATCGGCTCAAAAGATTGGTGGAGTGACGATAGAAACAAAGAACAACCAAAGGAGACCGTAACCCACAGAGATAGAAGTTTCCTCGAAATGACCGAGATAGATTGACCTGAGATAGTTTTTGGAGATGAATTATAACAACTTACAAACAATTCTGTCCACTAAAACTAGATGTCCACATACTTCGTTTATGGCATCAAAGCGTGACAAATAATTTGGGTTTGCAGTCGACAGTTATACTATGTCTACTAAATGTGTTTTCATATTAAGGCAAAGATCAGGTCCGTCCAAATAAGGAGAGATTAGCTGAGTATTTTGTATTTAAACTCATTGCGGCATTTAAAGACAGAGGGAGAAACGTTAAAACAGAAGTATTTTGCCAATTTGGAAGAGTAATCAAAACAAGTGTGAAGAGCCAGCTCAAGCTTGTATTCACAACATAAATCAACATGAAAATGAATTACTCTCACAAATAATCAAAGAAAGAAGGGTAACACTTCAGATTCGGGGCGCACGGTAGATGGCGCTGTTAGTCGGCTACAATTTTGGGCTACAGCATATCTCTTATGACGTCAGACGGTAGCGTCAGATGTAAACAATATCGGCGTAATATTTTTTTGTATACGAGTATATACTGGGGGGCTGCGCCCCCTAGACCCCCCCCCCAATTGATTGAAACTCAGGATAATCGCAGAGTGGTCCCCCTGCATTGATATCTCCCCCACGAGCAGTCCCTTTGAATTTACTGGGGGTTTTTTCTCCCCAACAGCTTTTTTGCTGGCAGAAAAACCTAACCTAATAACAAACAATTCCTACCTTTATAGGTTTCTGGATTAGTTTATGCGCCTCTAGATAATCTAAAAGTTTTTCGCGATCATACAAAGTAAAGCTGAATTCGAATAACAAAGAAGCACATGGAGAGCAAGAAAACACAATAACGAAAGAAAAACATTTGCAAAACGGGTCCTATTTATAAGCTACGACGTTGCCAGTAAGAAGTTGTTATCGTTCACAGAAAACAAAAAATACGAAAACAAAACAAAAAACAATAAAAGACATCAAGAAACCTTACCTAACTTAGAAAAAAACTATAAACGAGCAGGGCGCAGATATTTAGTAAATAATAGACTAAAAGTTACAAATCCCTAAAACAACAAAAAAATATAACGCAGTGATTGTCACATCTGACGCTACCGTCTGACGTCATAAGAGATATGCTGTACCCCAAAATTGTAGCCGACTAACAGCGCCATCTACCGTGCGCCTCGAATCTGGAGTATTGCCGACAGAATAAACAAGGTTAACACACTTAAGTCGCGTCCTCTCAATTATTTCAAGAATTTTGAGAAAAACTTTTATTAACAGACGTATTATCAATTAACAAACATCTCACCTTACGACCTTCAAAACTTTCAAAAACTCATAGTAACCCATAGAGTCGCGAGCACTCGACTAAAAATCTTCTTTTAATGTGTTCAGAAATATTTAAGCGCTGATTCTAATGAAGGGAAGAAAACTGAAACAGTGGCTTATTAAAATCATTCAAAGTTGATAAAATGGCAAACAATATTCAAGAGGCGGCCCTCTTTAAACCTTTAAAATTCTTTATCTGCAAAATGTTTAAATACTTGCATCACAATCGAGCTGTGAGCGGAAAAAATATTCCAAGAAAAACCTTAATACTACGATAGCTACCTGAAGAACTAAAGGCAACTCTATTCCAAGACAAAGCTTAATACTATGATGGCTAGTTGAAGAACTAAAGGCAACTCTATTCCAAGAAAACCTTAATATTACGATGACTAACTGAAAAACTAAAGGCAACTATTCTAAGAAACCTTAATACTACGATGGCTAGCTGAAGAACTAAAGGCAACTCACGAAAATCAAGATATATCTAGGAATCAGGTATCCCGCAATATTGATGACTCATCTGATCATAAAGTATTCAATAATATGCTCCAAAAAGCTCAAATTCGCCAAAGGTGTAAAGTAAACAGGGCAAGATTAAGGACCGCACATTGCAAAACAAGAGAAACTAGCCATTATTTGTTTTAAACTTTGCATTTCTGGTTTTTAATCCATTGTAGGGTTAAAAGCAAAAAATAGAGTTAAATTTATACAATTTTAAAGAAACTTTCATAAGAAATATACCTAAAACTAGTAAAATAGTTAGAAATGAACAGTTTGGCTTGATTTTCGTTTCTACTGTAAATCACATTCCCGTACAAGCCCTCAAATGTAGTCTCTCATCATGTTTTCTTTCTATACTCCTTGGTTTTTATATTCCAAATTCAGTATATCTTGATGGAAGCGCTCCCTTTGATCCTCTGAGTATGCTCTCATATTCTCCTTCTATTAAGAAAATGATATGTATATAGGAAGTGAGTTAATTGAAAAATAATAAAGTAAATAGGTAATTTTATGTCTATATTTAGGGAGATAATTTTGAGAAGTTATTTATTTATGAAGCAGAGTAGGTTCTTAAGGGGCACTATATGAGGAAAGTCTCCAATGCCCTAACTCCAGGTAGGACTATTTCACCAACCAGTTAGAGCTTGTTTACGAGAGAAAGCTTAACTCCTGGAGAAAATATTTGCTACTTACCACGAACAGATATTAAGGATGTGCAGCCTTTTTCCCGGTCCTTATATTAAGCTTAAACTAATGACAATATTTATATTACTTTTTGAAAGTATTTTAAGTTAGGCTAAATAGCTTTGTTTATCAATTATGATAACTAAATATTTAGATTATATTAATTTTAAATTACGCTTTTTTGTAACTTATCACTTTCAGTTGAAAATGTGCCATATTTTATTTTTTTGCTCCATCTTGTGCCAGCTGAAGATATAGTTATTCAATTCCAAGCTTTTGAATACTTAAAATATAAACATAAATCATTATTATGAATACTAACGGCAAGTAATTTTCCCGCATATAAATATTTGGGGTATTACCTATATTTTAGCTATTTTTAATGATGTTTTTTCTATTTTCAAGTTCAAAGCGCAGGCTAAAAGTAGAGTCATACAGCAAAAAGATTTTAACACAATTTATTTCTCACCAATTGCAATTTTGTCGCACTACCCATCAAAGAGATTCGAAAAAAAGTGGAAAATCGCCTCCCCCTAATATATATATATATATATATATATATATATATATATATATATATATATATATATATATTGTAAGGGAAAGGGACGCCTAAGAAGAATACCCCCTCATTTAGTTCATGAATTCCTTCCCTCTCTCTGTCTTCTCCTAAGTATAACTCCCCGTGGAGTAATCTCTGAGCCCAAAGAGAATAAAAAGAAGAAAGAATTTGAATATCCGTCAGCCGCCTCAAAAGTGCAGTTAATTAAGTTGTGCATGTTAAAAGCTTTTATCTCGCCGAGGAAGCGCTAATCTCCGTAGTCGGGAAGCTGTTAGCCGAAAGTTTCCAACTCACATCGTAAAGGCCATTAAGACTTGGGTCAGGCGACAAACGCTAATCCATCTGGTCGCTGGAAGTGGTCAGCCATTCGCCTGAGTCTGCCAACGAGAAGAAACCAAAACGATGGTGGTCATATAAATACCCTAGGTTTTCGAATACCGGCAGATTGAGTTGGAAAACCCGTCGCCTTCGGTTGAGATCGTGTGTCGGTTTCCTAAAGTTCCTGGTATTCACTTATACCATCGAGGTTGTATCTCACTAGGTTGATCCATCTCTTTTGTGAAGGCTTAATCTTTTCAGAGCAAGCCTCGAATCTTTTTCGCCCCGAAGGATTGGCCGGGATTCCTCTCGTCTCATATGGAACTCCACCCCACCTCAAGGATCTTCTGTGTGTGACTCCACGCTGAGCCGCGTCAGCGTCTCGAATTTTGGAGGTTGCACTTCTCTGGAGTAGAGGTGGCATCGTCCGTCTTCAAGGAGATCGTGAACTCGTCTTCTGGATATTCGGCGGAGAGTCGCGTCCATTGTCCATCTCCATTTTCCTGCGACGACTCGCTAAAGGATTTCCCTTCCTCGAGATGACTCCATTAGGGAAAACGACCCTTGTTTCTATCTCCCGTTAATCTACCCACTTTCCGACATATAAATATTCCTTCTGTATAACTGATTTATAGTACCCCATTTATAAGCTGAGTAATGAGTAATTAACGTTACTCTATTGCCAATTAATCTATATTTTGTCATAATTTAACAAGTTTGGTCAAGTTTATTTAAAGATCTGAAAATAATTTTTGTTTTAATTTTTTTTTGAGTAATTGGTCTTTTGTAGTGCCCCTGAGGCCATATTTAGTAATAAGCCATTTCTTTGTGTGTGTTTTGGGAGAAAATCTTTCAAACTCCTCCTCCTTGTAATCCCCGTGCGGGATTAAGAGGTCCTATATCAGGTACTCATATAGGAATTAGTATATTTATCATAATTTATTGCTTTTGTCCGTGTGTGTGATCACAAGGGTAAGATTTCATTTAGAATTTTGTGGAACTATTGCGAGAGCCCCATTTTCTTTGCTGTAACATTCTTGAATGCGTCAAGTGGCTAAGGCTCGGGTAAGAAAACAAGATGACGTTCTTCGAGAGATTTAGGCAACATGGTGAGATGCTTGGTCTCGCTGGTAAAGAGCTAGTTGCCTATATTCAGGATGAGGAGAGAAACGAAAGAGGAAAGAAGAAAGAATTAAGAGAAGCTGAAGCTGAGGAGGGAAGGAGAGAAGCTGAAGCTGAGGAGAAAAGAAGAGAAGCTGAAGCTGAGGAGAGAGGAAGAGAAGTTGAAGCTGAGGAGACAAGAAGAGAAGCTGAAACTGAGTAGAGAAGAAGAGAAACTGGAGCTGAAGAAAGAGAAAGGGCGAGGCAAGATGAAAGGGAGTTAAATAGGAATAACTTAGAAACCCTCTCAGTTAGTTCCATGTATGAAGCCTCCCCAGATCCCCGCTTAAAGCTCCCAGCAGTTAAGAACTGTGAGGATTTCAATGCTTACCTCACTCACTTCAAAAAGAATTTTGAGGTAAATCACTGGGATATCCAAACTGATGGAGTCGCCCGACTTTTGCCTCTCCTTATTACTCAGCTGCGAGATATTTTCATTTCGCTACCCGCCGAGACTATTCTCGACTATTCGACCCCTAAGTCCGAACTCTTGGCTGCAATCAACATGAATCCGGACTTCTACATGGCAAAGTTTCGTCAGGCAAGGTTGCCACCTGGCCAGACTTACCTCCAGTTCGGATTCACCCTCAGAGGAAGTCTGCAGTTTTGGTTGGACTCCATCCAGGTTAAGGGCGACTATGAGTCTCTGTTTGACTTCATTTTCCGGGATTAATTTATGGCTAAGCTGCCCTCTAAAATCCGTGCATTCGTGAAGGACCGAAGAGTGGCTTCCTTCAAAGAATGCATCGGATCAGCATATTTGCACGGGGCTAGTCATAATCTCTCCCGCAAAATGAAGTCGAACAGAGACTCATAAGAGTCACCCTCCCCCCCCCCCAAGAATAAAGGCCACTTCCCTAAATTTCACCCGAAGAACTCTCCTAAATTCGTAAAGGTCCCAGGTCCCTCCAAACCGAAATGTCATCCACCGTCTGAACCCAGTGATGTTAAGCCACTCCTCTTTAACCCCAGGCGTAGGATTACCCCAGACGACCCATCGTCTGTTTTCCCTGCGGAAACCCTGGGCATGTGAGGACGAACTGTCCCAAAAATTCTCAATACCGTTCTGCTCCGAGCCACCATGTCTACCAAGTAAGCGCCTCTCTTTCTCCTCCGTCTGCTCGCCCCGAAACGCCTGCTTCCTCACCAGCGAATAGCCCCCCCCCGGGACCTCAAGTTATTTTTTTATTTAACAAGAGCTTCCCAGGTGGGCTCGAATTTGAAAGCGGATCGGTTAATGGTTGACGGGTTTCAACCCTGGTCAGAGATACGGGTTGCACGTGCATCGTCGGATCGGAAAAATTACTGCCCCCAATGAGCTCTGACCAAGATAAATTTGCAGTAGTCCAGGACTACTTGGGACGAACCAACCACTTCCCAGTGGTCCGTTGTTTCATAGAATGCCAATATTTTTTGCCGGTTGGGCTGACGTCGTAGCAGCAGCCCCTATGAAATTCTGCGCCATATTAGGCGGCCAGAGCCCGCAGCTCTCCTCTAGTCCCGTTGATCAGCGCGTCATCGCGAGGGCCCAAGCCATAAAGACCGAGGCACCCCCTGTGACTTTTGAACCCCCAGTTTTCCCCCGAGTACGAGACTTTGAACAACGAGTCTTTTTTAAAGGCCTAAAATGAGTGTCCTTCCCTACAGCCATTGTTGGAAAAGTCTAGGACCAACGAGCGCGAATCCGTTCGTGGTCACAAGGAGGTATCCTTCCTCGTTGAGGGTAAACTGTTGTTCAGTTCCACCTCCGTTCCTAACCACTCCCCTACGCGCTTGCTATGTATCCTCCGCTCCTATGTTCCACAAGTGCTCAAAATTGCCCAAGATGGGTTGTTAGCTGGCCACTTTAGTCATAACAATATGTCCCAGCGAATCTTTCGTCATTTCTTTTGGCCTGGCGCTGTCAAAGAAATCGCGAACTTCTATAGGTCCTGTGACATTAGTCAAAAGACTTCGGTGAAAGGCTGAATTCCTCCAGCCCTCCCTACATAAGATTCCAATTGTGTCAGAACCTTTTTTTAGAGTGGCCATTGAATTATTTGGCCTAATACCCTCCCGTCGAGTGAACGGCATTATTATATCCTAACGCTCGTTGATTTTGCGACCCGATTTCCAGACGCTGTCCCCCATAAGAAGATTGATAGCATGACTTGTGCGGAGGACCTGATCTCCATCTTCCTCTGCGTTGGCATCCTTAAGGAGATCTTATCAGATAGGTGTAGACTATTTACTTTGGAGCTTATGGAGTATGTGGGAAAACTCCTATTGGTCAAGCCCCTTTTCATAACTCCATTCCACCCCACCGCAAACGGCGTTTGTGAGAAATTAAATGGAACTTTGAAGACCTTCCTTAAGAAACTGTGTCAAGCCCAGCATCGGGAATGGCATCGATACCTGCCGGTCACCCTTTTCGCATGCAGGTAAATTCCCCACCGAACCCTGGGGTTCGCTCCCATCGAACTCCTTTACGGCCGAAATCTTCGCGGCCCGATGAGCATTCTCAATGAATTGTTTTCCACCTTCAGGCTAGATGAGGAGGTCAAGTCCACGTACGCATACATATTGGATCTTTAAAATCGTCTGCAGGAAGGCGTAGGCATTTAATACAAAAATGCGGACTTGAACCTGGAAAATTACAGAACCTATTTTGACATTAAGTCAAAAGAAAGATGGTTTAAGCCGGGGGATGAGGTCTTGCTTCTCTTCCCACGGAGACAAATATGCTTCTTTCTTAATGGGAAGGCCCCTTTTCAGTACTCGAAGCCCGTGGCCCCGTGGACTACCTCATCCAAACGCCCTCCGGTAACAAATTGTTTCACGTCAACATGCTCCAACGTTACCACCGACGCGCCTGCATCAACAATATTGTTACCCTGGACAAAGAGACCGTGATAGAAGCCTCTTATCCCCTCGAACCTCTTAACCTAGTCCAGACAATTTGCGTAGACGCTGAAAATGACTACCCATTCCCTTTGCTCCCCGGAACGTATAAATTCCCACATGGAGCCCTCTCAGAAATCCAAGTAAACGCGGTTGTTAAAGGCCTACCCTGACGTCATTTCCGAGAAGCCTGGTTGCTCGAACCAATTCGAACATGACATAGTATTGACTACGCAAGAACCGATCAGATCCAAGTTGTACTCTTTGCTTATTTATTTGCGATCAGCATTCAATGCCGAGGTCAAAAACTTACTAAAATTAGAAATCATCGAACCATCCTCGTCAGATTACTGTTACCCCATTGTTATGGTTCGGAAGCCAGAGCAGTCCTTTTGAATGTGTGTGGACTTTCGAAATCTTAACGCCGTGATGGTTTTCAATGCCGAACCGATCTTGTTGATAGACCCGAGCCTACATTTGTTCGAGAACGCCAAATTTATTTCTGAGATAGATTTATTCAAGGAGTACTGTCAAATTCCCCTCAAAGATAGTGTTCGGAAATACACTGCATCCCCTACAGAAAAGGGGCTTATGCAATTTAAGCGCCTCCCATTCAGTTTAGTCACTGCTTGTAGTAATTACAACAGAATGATGCGCCGCATCTTAGATGGTCTGAACAATGTATCATTCTATTTTGATAATGTGTACGTAGCTACACGCACATGGGATGAACATCTAATTTCCCTTCGTTCCCTATATAATAGGCTCTGAGAGCCTGGTTTTACCATGGGTCATTCCAGGGGGAATTTTGCTTATGACACTATCAATTACCTTCGATTTCACATTGGGGAAAATCAAATAACGCCCCAGCAAGAAAAAGTCAGGGCCATTTCAGATATGCCCCTTTCCCAAATTGAGAAGCAGATACGTTCCTTCTTGGGTTCAACCTCCTTCTACCGGCGCTTCGTCTTTAACTTTGCCGCCTTAGCGTCCCCCTTGAACTCTCTCCTTAAGAAAAACTCCTCAGATATCCTCGGTTGGAGCCCCAAGGCAATTTCCCACTCCTAGCTACCATATTGCAGCTCCCGAACCCGAACAAATTGTTTGGAATCCGTACGAATGCCAGCAACGATGGCATCGGTTGCGTTTGCTGCAGTGCGAAGAAGATGGGAATAGTTATCCATCGCTTATGCAAGCCGGAAGCTGTTACCGCGTGAGAGAAACTATGCCGTAATAGAACTTGAGGTTCTGGCAATAGTTTTTGGTGTCCGGAAGTTTAAAATGTATCTGATAGGTCAGGAGTTCGTGATGGAAACGGATCAAATAACACCAGAGGGTCCTCTGGCGTACTTAATAAATTGTAAAAGCCAAAACGGAAGGCTTATGTGCTAGAGTCTGATATTGATGGAATATCAATTCCGAATTTTGTATTTAAAAGGTAGTGAAAAATGTGTAGTAGACAGTCTTAGTAGGAATTCAGTAGAGGACCCTCCTCCCTCGAGGTTAAACTCCATACATCCTATAAGTTCATGTATATATTCGAGCTCGTTGCTCGCCCATGTAAAATTGATTTTTTTTTTTTGGTGCGCGTGTGCGTACGCACTTATTTTGGTGTATTGCTTTTATATACGTGTTGTCATTATTGATTTTTTTTATTATTTCCTAGATTGTCCCTCCGCTTGATTGATTCCTTATTCTAAATTGTGGTATTGCTTTTACATGAAACTATATATATTTTAATCATGTAATTAATTACCCATTAACCTGAATGTATGTGTAGGTTTTATCCGTCGTCTGGGTTCAAACGGAGCAAATCCTTACCTTAACCGCCAAAGTGTCGGCTGAAATTTTAATACCAAAGGGTTTCGGTCGAGATGCCCTTTTTCCTTCGCCTTCGTGTCGGGAAAAACGCCATCTTTGGAAGGGAGGCATCTAAAGGAAAGGAACGCCAAGAAGAATACCCCCTTCATTCGTTTGATGAACTCCTATCCTCTCTCTGGATCCTAAGTATAACTCCACATGGAGTCATCTCTGAGCCCAAAGAGAGAAAAAAAAGAAAGAATTTGAATTTCCATCAGTCGCCTCACAGGTGCAGTTAATTTAGTTGGGCGTGTTAAAAGTTTTTACCTCGCCGAGGATGCGCTAATCTCCGTAGTCGATGAGCTGTTAGCAAAAGTTTTCAACCCACATCGTAAAGGCCATTAAAACTTGGGTCAGGCGACAAACGCTAATCCATCTGGTCGCCGGAAGTGGTCAGCCAGTCGTCTGAGTCTGCCAACGAGGAGAAACCCCCTAAAATATCGGTCATATAAATACCCTGGGTTTTCGAATATCGGAAGATTGAGTTGGAGAACTCGTCGCTTTCCGTTTAGATCGTGTTTCTGTTTCTCCAAGTCCTTGGTATTCGCCATACCATCGAGGGTAGATCTCACTAGGCAGATCAATCTCTTTTGTGAAGGCTCACTCTGTTCAGAGCAAGCCTTGAATCGTTTTCGCCCCGAAGGATTGGCCGGGATTCCTCTCGTCTCATATGGTCCCCGCTTCCCCATAAGGATCAACAGTTTCCCGTGTGAGACTTTGCGCCTGGTCTAGATTTTTGAAGGTTGCACTTCTCTGGAGTAGAGGTGCCATGGTCCGTTTTCAAGGACGATCGTGAACTCGTCTTCTGGTCCCCCCTCCGTTCACCCTTTATCCTCGTCACCTCGCTAAAGGATTCTCCTTCCTCAAGGTAAACCCATTAAGGAAAAACGATCCTTGCTTGTATCTCCCATTAATCGACCCACTTTCCGACATATAAAAATTACCTCTGTATAACTGATTTATAGTATCGCATTTAAAAGCTGATTAACAAGTAATTAACGTTGCTCTATTGCCAATTAATCTATATTTTGTCACAATTGTCCTTATCTACATTACCTATATTTCACTTATGTAAATAATGTTAACTAGTGACCTATCAAAATTATATTTTTGGTTTTCACTCTTTAAATATATCCTTAAACTGCAACTTGGTAAACTCATTGAACGCTATCGGCCCCTGTAGTAAATCGCACTCTTATACCTCCTAATCAAAGGATTACTCTTACGAAGTGAACGTACTTGTACGTAGCTAAAGACGTGTACGTTCCTGTTTTAGAGGAGATATATATATATATATATATATATATATATATATATATATATATATATATCAAGAAGGGGAGAGAAGGACTAAATTTAACATATAATGACAAACATTTCTGCATCTGGACTCCTCTTCTGGGCTAGAACAATAAAAATATATGAAAAATAATTGTTTCTACAAAAGAGCACAAAAGATAAGAACTAATGGCTGAAGGTAAAAATGTAGAAATTCCAAAAATGCAAACAAGGAAAAGAAAAGAAAAATTCAATATGAAGGACAAATTTCTGTCCTTCACACACACACACACACACATATATATATATATATATATATATATATATATATATATTTATATATATATATATATATATATATATATATATATATATATATATATATATATATATATATATATAGTAGGAATATGAAGGTGCAGAAAATGGCTCCCATCATTTATTTGCCGGACGTTACGGACATCAACCTCGGAAAGGAAAAAAATAATAACACTAGAGGTTAAAAAAACAAGTTCTGCTGACCAAAATATCGCGTGCTCTCACTTATTTTGATTTATGACCTTATGCCCTCCAAAACTTTCAATAATTCAAAGACTAACCTTAGGAGGACCCTTAAGCTTATATCATTGGAAAAAGAATGTGAATCAACATAAGGGTTTCGAATTTCGTTAGAATCGAAGGATTAGTTACAATGTTATTACAAAAACAATAAAGAGTAAAACAGGGACCGACCGACCGATATAGTGAGATGTAGAGTCGCACGCGACTAAAATCCATTAAATAATGTTTTGAAAGCGGTGCTCGGAAAAGTAAATCAATAAAATAGAAAAATATTGAGTGGTATGTAAAACCAAAATAACATTACATAAAAGTTACTTAACGATATCCAGTATAATTTTGCAAAAAAACGGAAAAGCCATAAATTTTAATACGAACTAACTTGAGTATCGATAAATTAAAAATAAATTAAATGGATTTAAAAATAAAATGGCGAAAAATGGAATGCAAAGAAACGGGGTTAGAATGAATGTAAAAAATTGGCATTGTTTGAAGTAGTTTGTGAGGGTAGAAGGAAGTTTATAGAACTAAGATGCTCGAGATAGGGCGATCGTCGGAAAACCTTCTGCTTTGATACAGTAGTTAGAATGGTTCGTGGATAATATATTTTAGAGAGAAATTTAGACGCAAACCTATAAAAAATTAAATTTAGGTATATTAAAGAAATCCCTGAAATAATTATTTCTTCATGAAAAGCTAACCGGTTAGAGAAAATCTGATAGGCTCGGAAAATTCTACTTTTAATACTAGGTAGCTTAATATGACTAGGAGCGCTGCTGAAAAAATGAGTACCCAATTTGCTGTTAGTGTGTTTTCTATAAATAGATGTGTAAAAAGTCGAACCCACTCGAACAAAGTTACCATTCAAAGAAGAGATTTTGTTTTCCTTGTGTGTTTCCATTGAGAACTTTATGTTTGGATGTTTTTGGTTAATAAAATTAATAAATAAGAGGGGATTTCCTGGGTCTCCATATTCCTACTACGAATCAGATTCCCCATATAAATATTACTTGTAATTGATCTGTTTCTTGGGAATCTGCTAGGGTCAATTACTCTTACAGTTTTTAATTCATTATTTTTTGCAAATTTTATAGTTTTTTTATCTTAACCACTTTTTTAGTCAGTTTTAAAGCAATTTAACTATTGCTAAGTCATATTTTATTAATTTAAACTTATAATTATTATACATTTTATTGATATATTATAATTGTCACCCTTTAAAGCAATTCAATATCTTATTGACCACTACCTTTTCATGTTTTCTTCATGTATTAATTTCAGTAACGTTGTATTTTAGCCTGAAGATGAAAACTTGTAGTTTTCAAAACGCTGTCAAAATTAAAAGATGATGCATCCGTTTCTGGTGGCTCTAGGATTTATCCTCAATAGCAAATGAAGGTTTTACGGCCCAGCTCCGTACAAATAGATATATATATATATATATATATATATATATATATATATATATATATATATATATACATATATATATATATTTTCAATATCAAATCTTGTATTAAATATAAAAACAGATCCGACTTGTCCTCTAGACCTATTCTTTATTAAACATGTTATAGCCGAGTAGTTAATTTCTCAAATAAAGACCGTTTTGGATTTTATTCCATGTCTCTCTAACTGATAATAATAAAACAAAGAACTAGGATGTGAATGCTATCGAGTGAATTCAAACCAAGTCCACAGGGGTGAATGCGATGACGGTCTTTGGCGAGGAAAAACCCACAGACGGCGATATCGGGACGAAAGGTGCAGAGACCACGGGGAACGATGACTCGAAAGCCCAACGATCCGAGAGAAGGAATTAGAGATGACAGAATTCCCCAAAGAGGAGATAGCGAGGTGACTATGGGATAGCTTTCTCGTACCCAGTGTGAACGGCTTCCCAAAGGAAAACACTTGCATCTTAACTGGAAGAGCACAATTCGTTGCAGCCGACAGAGGGGCAGCGACAACACTGGCAGGAATCAATGGCAAAATATCCTCGCTGCAGGAAGGAATCCAGTACGGGTCTCCAAAAAATGAACAACGTTAAAGGTAAGTGACGGAAAACGATTCAGCGGAGCGATCAAGGCAGAATTCTCGCAACAGATTAAATTAGAAAGGCCTCACGGCCCCATTCATATCCTTCAGTCCGAAGGGGAAAAGGGATGTAAGACACAAGTGGGGGGGAATGAGTCACTTCCCCTACGCAAATTACGCTGGTAAGTTACAGATGTTTAGGCAAAAAATGGTAGCCTCGAAGCTGGTCGACCTGCGATAAACACTTAAACTATGATGAGAAAGGGAAGGCATGGGAATACAAGGGCCTACCCTTTACATAGAATTCATGAATTATTTTCCTTAAACTTAGCGCGATCTTATAAAATGCTGACAATCTTTTGTTAGTTTTCCATAACTTTTATTGTGTGCATGATTTTTCCTCTGTTTTGTCCAGGTATCATTTGTGATCTATAGTTTCTGATGCAGTTCTGTTGGAAGTTCATCAGAACATTATATGAAAGTCTCCCGATGACGTCACTTCATGCCCTTAAAAAGAATAAGATGGGCATAGAGAGCAACTTGCACAAGAGATGCTTAGATTCTTAAGGGGCGGGGGGTGCATTCCTCGGCCTGCTATCTTGGCACTCCATAGTTGGGCTGGTGGCAAGGTGGTCTAAGACGACCAACCATTGTGGAGTGTTGCAGTAGAGTGCCGATCGTGAGTCTAATAATTCTCGCCTAGTGCAGGTCACCACAGCAGATTTTGCATTAGGGGTTGACTCCTGTAGTCTTTCTCCAGTCAAGAACATCCACAAGACAGTGGGTCAGGAGTTGGTGAGAGACCAGGTCGTGTCCACACGTTGGTGGGGCAAGGTCCAATACCTCTAGGGCCTCCTGCTGCTCTGAGGTCTTCCTGATTCGTTGTTTAAATCTCGACATTGATTGTAGCATTTTTAGGAGGAGCTTGCACGTCGTACGCAGAACTTCGACGACGACAAAAAACAATGCAATATATTGAGTTATAGTTAACTATCTAGGTGGTACATTGTCAGCAGCTCTTCGGAGTTTATATGTAAATAGAAGATTGTTAATTCCTAAAAGTATAATATGTATATACTATGTCTCTGAGGATCCGTTCGTGAATCGTCCAGTGAATCAAGCAGATCCTCATCTCTTCCTTCCGGATTGTAACATGTTCTCTGTTCATGGCTATTATTTTCTCAGAAAATTAACGGATTTGTTTGTTCTCTTTGTTTCAGCCAACGAGAAGTTTTATATAGATAAAATTGGTGATGAGTATCTCGTTATTAGCTTTTTCACTCAGAGAGCTGATGTGCCGGTAGATCCTAAGCATGAACACGGTAATAATCCATCTTGTTATGATAAGGATAATTTCTCGCTCTTTTCTCTACCATCTATCTTATTCTATCATAACAAAGAAATTTGGCTGAGGAGAAAAATGATTTATACATAATAAAGTCACATAAAATGCAAATGCATATGTCGATAATAAAAACTAAATATCGCGTGAAAAAATACACATAAATTCAGTCAACTATTTACTAACTAGGTAAAAATAATCTTCGATGCAAATGCTTAATTAGTCCACAAAATAGGCAAGAGGAAATATTAGATTTTTAAGCGAGGTTAGCGCATGACTATGAAGAGCTTTTGAGCGAAAATATAATTTTCTTTAATCTTCCTTATTTTAACACACTTTCCTTCAGCGAATATTTAGGTAAGTATACAGTACTAACCTTTACTTTATAGTAAGTCACTTGATCACATTATGCTGATATCTCACTTTGGTTGTTAAAACATCAAATATAATGAGCACTACTCAGTTTTTCCAATTTTCACCTAAAACACCCAAACGCACTCAATTTTCCAAAAGGTGCTTTTGCTGGATATTTTCATGGATAAAGTACTTATTGCATTCTGTACTAGAATCCCGAAAACCAACATCCAGCGAGACGCATTTATCAACATACAAATATGCTTCCATTGTTACGAAATGCAAGACCACATAACTGCGGAATGTCGTAAAAAAGCCCTAATGATATGTTCGGAGTGCAAGAGAGAGGGGCACGCCTACCAATCATGCCAGAATACGACCAAACAGTGCATAAACTGTGAAGGACCACAACGGACAATGGCGATGACATGCCCGAAAAGAAAAGATATAATAAAAAGGAAGGAGAACGAAGAAAGATTGAAGGGGCAGAAGAACATGACATACGCCTCGGCGACAAAAACTAGAGCAAACAACCAAAAGACGGAAACACATCTCAGCATAGACGGAACATTGAATGTCAAGATACTGACCTGTATCTTGCACTCACATATATTGAACATTGCTAACTCCGGAAGCTACGCGAATACCCTAAACGCAATGCTCAAAGAAAACGGTTTAGAACCCATGAACTTCCACAAGGATGTGGACTCGTCAGCAATATTTAAGGTGAAGATTAGTGACAAGACAACAATAGCACTAGTCGAAGAAGCAAAACCACCTGACTAAAACAATGAAGACTCAAATACTAAGGAAAATGATTCGGAGAGTAGCACGGAAGAATCCACTCAGGAGGTTAGAGTCACAAGAAGGAAAGCCCAAAAGAAAAGAAGATCCAGCTCACATAAGACATCAACCCAACAGCAGCAATCCCCGATCCCGTCGGCATAACTATCGCAGGAAGGAAAGGAAATAGTCATGTGTATACAGGAACAGAACGAGAGAAAGAAGAAACGTTAAACAAGATCTAAAGAGACAAACAGTAACCCAAAAGAGAAGATCAAAATGGACAAATGTAAATTGGAAATACTTCAAATTAATACTGACGGTTGGATAGGCAGAAAATGAATATACGCAAATATATTTAGAGAACTAGACCATGTTCTTATTTTAATATCTGGCCACGGATTAGACCTAGAAATAGGAAAAATAAAAATATGGAATTACAATGTTGTAGCAACCAATCCTTTCAGACAAAGACACGACGGATTAGCAATTACAATCAAAAAGGAACTAGACTTTAAGACTCACCAAGGACTAAGCGAATCCTATGCAGCAATAGAGATACAATTAGAACTAACTAGTCTTATAATAGCCACGGGGTACCACCCCCCAAGAAGAGACGGATTACCAATTACCAACTTCACTAAGCATTTTAATAACAGGAACCGAGTCATCTTTATGGGAGTCTTGAATGCCCACTGCGCGGAAAACGGATATAGAAGAAACAACAACGCGGGCAGGCTTTTTTAGAATCAGCGAAGAAGAAAATGAAAATTTTGGCACTGATTTTGAGAACGTAATTGTCAAAGAACTCAAACAGACAACGGCCAGGAGTTAACACTATGATTTGTTCGACATAATGAGAAACAACAATGAGGGAAATGATGCTACATTATCCGTATAAGTATAAAAGATAGCATAACCAGCTTCAAACAAAAGGCGCCGGGAGTCTCAGGACTCACAAAGAGAAACTACACAGAAGCGACTCATAAAGTCTTGGAGGGATTGAAGAACCTATTCAATGCCTGTCCTAATACAGGCTACTACCCTAAAGACCTAAAAGTAGCAAAAATGATTTATATCCCAGAGCAAGAAAAATCTCCACACAGGGTTGAAAACTATAGACCAATATCTCTCCTTGACTTCATCGGGAAAGTATATGAAAAGATTCTAAAGAAGAAACTTGATCAACATCTTGTGGAGAACGGCCTGTACAACGAGTGCCAATTCGGATTCCGAAAGAACAGGAGCCCGGGTATGGCTCCCTGGTTAATTATGGAAAAAATAGCCAAGGTCAAAGGTGAAAAGAGGAGTGTGGAAATTGTATGTAGAGACGTGTGCAAAGCGTTCGACCAAGTATGGCAGCAAGGCGTACAATATAAGATACTTTGGTTCAGATTACGCAGTCAGCTGGAAAGGTTGCTATGCAACTATGTAGCTGATAGATACGCGTATATAGACATGGGTAACCACCAATGAGAACCCTTTAACCTGGAGGCTGGAGTTCCCCTGGGTGGTTGCCTGAGTTCGTTATTATACGCTGTTTATACAGCGGACATCCCCCCTAAAATGATGGAGGGATGTATGAACATACAATTTGCGGATGATATAGCCCATGTTGTGGTGTCTCCATACAGGCACGCTCAATTTAAAGCAAGAGCGAAGGCAGAAGAAATTCGAAGAATTAACGATTATGAACGTAGATGGAAAATCAGTACAAACAGAGACAAATTTAAAATAGTTCCCATATACAGAAGAAAGATAGCAGACATCAACGTTGACAATATAAGATATGGATACAGTAACGACTGTAAAGTACAAGGTTTGACAATAACGAAATCTAGTTACACGAAACACGTAGCTGGGAGAATACAGAAAGGAAAGAGTGACTAGTACTCCTGTATAAATTAAGAAATTTAAGTCAAGAGAATAAAAAGAAGATATACAATACGATTATCTAACCAACACTGATCTATCCAGCAATCGCAATGTGTACATTGTCAAGAACTAAACTGCTCGAACTACAAAGAGACCAGAACAAAGCAATGTACCTAGTGACAAATACAAGAAGGGCAGGGAGGAGAAGGATAGAAGAACTACACAGAGAAGCCAATGTCGAGCGCTTAAACAGGATAATCATGAAGAGAGCAAAAGGCGTCATCGAGAGGACGCATGACAAAATTGGAGACGAACTTTCAACGCAAATAGAACTAGGAGTAGACTGGAAGCCTCACTGAATCTTCCCAAGCAGGACGAGGATCGGAAATGAGGACGAATAAGAAAAGATCTACACGTAGCGGGAAGGATACATCACCGGATTTGACAACAGATAAAGAGATACAGACAAAAAGCGAATTTGACAACCGAATAAGAGATATAATACCAGATTAGACAAACGATCAAGAGAACCGACACGCGACGAAAGAAAGGGTAACAAAAACCCTTGAGGAACAACAAATGTGAAAGTAAAAAGATAAAAGGGAAAACATACATGCAAAAGTAGTCAATTAGAATACAACATAACACGCGAGAGAAGCAAACAAATTCTACATGAAAAAAACACACACTAATAACGGTTTGAACGCCAACTGTAAGTACTAGGTAACAAAAACGGAAAGCACAGGCACCTGGATATCAAGTACTTCCTCAGTAACTATAATCGCAACTTCTAACTAATTCAAATGGACAGAGATTAGCTTGACCTCCAAGCACCTTGCGGGTCACCGCACACCTCTAAACTCTTTCTATTCCTCGCTAATTCTTGGTTACTGTCTTTCTTAACGGGCTTTACAAATATACGTGGGTGGGTTATACACACGTGATATTAAGACCGCGTATTAGATGTAGGGTCAAGACCACCTAGGTCATCTGTTTGATCTTCTACTAGTTTCTTGCTATACTATGGCTCCCTTTCCTCTTCCTCTCTCTGTTCTAGTTCTATTTTCCCTGTTACCCTCTCACCGGTGCCACAAGGCACATGAAGTAGGGAAAGTAGGAATAAGAGGAGTCCAGGCTCTCTCACCCCTTCTCCTCACTTCTGGCCCTGACAGTGGACCAGAAGAGAGGAAATGGGGCGGGATAGCTCTGGAGGCACTAGCCCTTTACACTCTCACACCTTTTATTCTATTCTATTCTATTCTATTCTGAAAGTCTAAGTATATAACATCCACCGCCTTATCCAGATCATTCTCACTGAAAACGAAGTGGAAGAATTCCACAAGATTCGGCAGGCATGACCGTTTCCTTCGGAACCCGCGCTGGAAACTTCTTATCAGCAAGTTTGACTCTAAATATAACGTTATTTTCTCCACCATGATGCTTTTCATGAGTTGACTAACTATCGAAGTTAAACTAATAGGTCGCTAGTTCAACGGTTGGCTAGTCTCCTTTCTTGAAGATAGGAGTTACCTCCGCCTGACGCAGTCTTTAGGAATGAATCCAGTCCGGATTGACATGTTGAAGATTATGCGCAGATGTCGTGACACATCATCACGCATTTATTTCAACACTTTAGGTAAAATGACCTAAAGACGAATAGTCTTTAGGCCATTGATTTTTTTTCTACTTGGCCTTAGGTGAAGTCCATTTCCTCCAGCTGCTCACCCAAGTAAGAGACCATGGGCTGGGGGTTGGTGTTCAATGGAGAATGTGTTTAGGGAAATATATTAACTCCTGAGATATTGGTTAGCTTGAAAGTTGATAAGGACCATCGCAGTAGTATAAGAAAAGAATATTCCAAGTAACAACCCACGATATTATTTGCAAAGAGTGGTTCTGCAATTTTTTTTAAATCATTAATGACCATGATTGATTTGCGTAAACGTCCGAGACACAAACTGAAAGCATACTATTTCCAATTAGTGCTAATTAATTGTTTAGTTGACTAAAGGTGTACTAAATGACTTACGAACAAAGCCAAAAACCAAAATAGACTTAGGTTAGGAATGAGAAATCAACTATCAAAAAAACACCAAGGGACAATGTGAGAGGATAACTTCGAAGGACCACTTTGATTCCCCCCCATCCAAGCAAAGGCCACGTGGCCTTAAGCAGGATTCCAAAAAGCGAGAAAGCAAAGAAATTCTCGCTTGGGAACAGCCAACGTGACTGTCCACAGCTGAGTTTGCTTAAGCTGGCCGATCCCCCGCTGAGGCACCTTCAGCTTCACTGGAGACACGAGTCTCAGCTGATTAAACTTAAAGTTTTTAAGTAAACATAAGAATATGTAGCCATTAACAGAAGATGAATGGGGTTCATGTGGCGAGATCTGTGATTTTATCGAACATTTCACAGTTTCGCAACTCACAGCTACGTTTACTGAGTAAGTCATTTTCTTTTTTGTAACTTGTTTTAAAATAAAGTCAAGGTTGTTATAATGATTTAATTTACATTCAAATATGCATACATTTTCTACAGAATAATAATTATTATTTACCCTTCACCGTTCTTATATAGATATAAATCGATCGATGTCCACAGAGATTAGATTCAGATAGTGTGGATTATCAAAAGTTATACTGAATGAACCATCATTGGTAGGAAGGTGTCTCGCCTACTAACTGATAGTCTACATATATCTCGGATGAGATATATGAGCAGGAAAATCTACATATATTAAACGCTATACAATGATTTAATTTTGGGATATCATCTCTGATAGATCTTTTCATCATGCTGGAAAATTCTTCTGACAGATGAAATAATAGATTTTCTTTCCTTTTCACATTGAAGAATGAACGTGACTTGAGCATTAATACATATTCAGTAAACATTTTCCGTTGCTTTTTATCAGATTGAAACAGTAAATCTTGAGATTATAATTACTGTCTCATTTTCAGATTCATTTACTCTACGAGTGCTTTATCATTGTTATAATATCCAGTCTCTCCATATCTCATCATAAGAATAGTCAATTCTTTTTATTTTAATGTTTCCTTTCCTCTTGCAATATAGTATTTGATGCATAATTATTTACTTTCGTCATTTTCCGATAGACTATGAATGTGTGTGTGTAGGCTTAGTACTATTTTAAATATTCCTTGTAACTTGAAACTCACAAAACCCTACTTCATGCTGACTGTGGTCTGTTATAATAGATTTGTGAAAATATATTCTATAGTAAGACATAGTATTTTGAGGGTAAATATTCATGGAGAATGAGGAAGGAAGGGTGACACTAAAACTCTCTGAATCCACCTTCATAACTGATAAAACACCTTCCTAATGTCATACCTTTATATGATTTCACGAATGCATGTTCTCAGGGTTGGTTGGTGATATCACATGCCTTGACATGTGAGTTAAACGACTTTGGGCACCCTCGCCATTTTACTAAATATCTCTTGATTTTGCCATGCCCTTTAGCATTAACTATCTTCTCCACTACATATTTCTTACGGGAGTGAAATTTTACTTTCTTTAGTTGTTTTTCATAAACCCCACCTTTAATATGTTATCTATTTAAATCTTCAATATAATACAGGCCTAATAGATTTGAAATTTTATATATCTTGTAGATTTCTTCACTCCACCCTACCTCGTATCCCCTTTATCTGCGGCAAAACGCTAGGTCAAGGCGCCGCTTTCTTTTCAAAAGGAGTAAAGTTCAATTGTACCCATTTATAGCCATGGAATGACCCATATGACCATGGGACATATGGTTATTTACCCTGGCGATTTTAAATCTGCTATCGATTTTGGCGCTGAGTGGCGCCATCTAGTAGCAGAATTCCTCATTTAGCCATTTAAAGTGATTTGAACCATGGGAAACCATCAATACAAGAACCATTTATCATCTTATCACAAAACGCCGCAGGCCATTGTTGTGACTTTCCATTTTGTTTAAAATTACTGGAAAGGAGTGAAATTTGAACATAATCACCGATCTTATATAGAAACCTCTTTTTTTATCTTCAACTCTCTGATTCGGTATAGCAATATCATATATAAATTGGAACTTTGTGTTACAAACAATATTATGTCTAGAATTATTATAGGCCCTTGCAAAATCGATGTATTTCCTTGAATTATTAATGGTAAAATATCTTTTATTGTCCTTTATACACGCTCTACAAGACTAGCTTTGTTTAGTTGAGTAAATATGATATACGCCGAAGTAAATTTCGCTCAATCGGCCTTTCATCTTCTTTCCTTTAAACTCTCCTCCATCATTATAACATATATAACCTGCAATCCATCCGCTTTCTTCCATGAGATTTCGTAAAGCATTTGATACTACCTGATCCGTCTTCTCCTTTAGAGGAATTAGTTAGAGATATCTAGAATATACGTCAATTACAAAGAGTATGTAGTGTACACCATAATTAAAACTTTCAAATTTGTACATCACAATTAGATTTAGCTGTCAAGTCTCGTTTGAACCTTGCACTTTTACGTGTTTTGTCTTGAATCTTTTTTGCACGGGCTTGTGTAGTTTAAAGCTATCCAAACCTGACAGAATGCTTTCCACGTCAGATGTTTTATCAATCGTTTTTACAGTTTAGAATCGCCAATTTACCACCACCATAAGATGTTGGCAGACTCGGGAATGTATATAAGCGTAACAATCGGAGGTCCATTGTTAACTGAATATCTGATTCGTTTTACACTTCTATATACATAATTTTAATTAAAATTTCATGGATGTTGGCAACCTTGTTACTTTGTACACATTTACTGATTCTCTGAATCTAATCCGGTCAGGTAAACGGTATTCGATAGGCAGCTGCTAAAATTAGCAATGTCTACTTTTAATTAATCCCTCTCTTGTTGAGAATACGAATGGAACACATCAAACGACATATTTTTATGTACTCAGCTTCTGTGATGGTGGGTTGAGGTTTTCGGCATTCATAGAGTCCATCGGTGAATGCAAGATAACAAGCATTAAGTGCATTCTGTAAGCACTTCATCTGACGAAGACTTTGACGAAACTCGTCTTCAAGTTTTAGAAAAGTATTGACTTCATACTCATTGTACAGCGCGTTTTAAAATCGTCTATGAATGAACTCTTTATCCCTTTTCCAGTAAATACCCTAAAGTATACTTGGAAATACACTGTTTGTATTTGCCCTTAGTACATGCTTTAGCTATTTAGCACCGTAGTCCTTCACCAGTCGATCCAGAGGGGGAGATTTTCGTGTTTTAACATGTTTATTGCCCCAAACACAAGCCAAAACTCATCCTCACTAAGGAATAGTTTATTATTATAGCGAGTTTTTCAGTAGGTATTTTCAAAGGTCACTAATATAACCGGATTCTGTTCTAGTAATCTTCAAAAGGCTGAATATATTAATTGTATATTCTTGTTGTATAATTTGCTTCACCTGGAATCGAGACATAGCCTCTTACGCGTGAGTATTCGAATGAATCTTATCAGCAACTGAGATAAAGTCCGATAGGATTTCTTTGACGTGGTTGGAATATTCATCTATTAGCATATCAATGGAGATGCTATTTAACTTTTTTACAATCCTTTAATTGGTCCGTCTAGTTGCCATCTTTCATTGGAAAAATTTATTAATAATTCACCCAGTTACTTAGTTTTTGCTGTTGACGATAAAGAGAAGTACGACGTATGTTTGCGCAAACCACTGAGCTTGATGTAGAGGAAGTTGATGTGTGAGTAATATTTCTAACTCTTTGCGACGTTGCGAGTTTTTTTGATAGATGTAGAGAAATTATAAGATATTAATTTTAATCTTACTTCGTCCCAGAAGATGGGAGGTCATTTTTTCTACGTTCTAGCTAAATCATTTAATAGGTTGATAATGTTAGATTGTGAAATTCTTTTACAATCGATGTTAATCACGCCATCATAACCCAAACTGAATTTCTGTGTATCTTTTAGTGGCTGATAAATTAATCTACCTATTTCACGAACACTAGGTTCCAGTCTTTCCAGTACTTTATCTGTATAACCGTTTATTTGATTCTTGTTATTCTCATAAGTTTAACGGTAGATGTGTTCACAACCTTAGCGTACTGTTACAAATAATGTCCCTAGTGTTCTGGTAAAAGATAACACGTCTACCTACATACTAGGATGTGTGAATTATTTAGTATAATAGTCAACTCTCTCTCTCTCCAAAGATAAGAGTCTTTCTTGTGGTGGGATTAAGTTTGAGAATATTTCTTTCTATTTTTCGAGATAAACAATATTTTTTTTCCTCTTAAAAGGTTAGAGAGGATAGGTGCTAGAAAAGAGAATAAGATTAGTAGAAACGATCCTCCACGCTGATTTATTAGTTCTTTCTTTAGACCTATATGAGCTGGCTTCGAACTAACATACGTATTAACCGTTTGAATCAAGATATCTTTTGTTTCTGCGATGTTGTCATCGGAACAATACCTTTTAATAGTGCACACTCAAACACGTACACACATACACCAGCATGCGTACACACACACGACCTTGCACCCCCAGTATACCCCTCCCCTATTCCCTCCCCTCCTCCTCACCTCAGCTATTATTAGCTCTTTATGATATAATTTTTTTAATCATTAATAAACTTCTCTGATTGAAATGAATAAAATAAAGATGAAATAATAGGCATTATCCTACCGATGTTTAATTTGTCTACAAAATAACTCATTAGATTCTCTTGATCTTGTGAGAAGTAGAATTCTTTGATCCTTGCTTCTTAAATCTTGGTTTTCATCATATTAGTGAGCTAGTGGGAATACCATGAGAAAAAGTCGAATAACAGGGTTTTTTTTTGTCAATTATACCGATGTTCACTACTTTTTCAGCATCATTCACCATGTTAGAATGTAATGCAAGAAAAACTTATCCACCCATGTACTGTGACGATCGGATAGACCCGCTACAAAGAAAAACTGATACATAAGCTCGTTTTTTAATTTTTCACCGATGATTAAATCTTCTAAATCCATAAACTAGAGATGTTCAAGTACTTCTTTTCTGTTATTGTAGTTGAAAGGTGGTTGGACTGACCCACTATAGAGAAATTTAATCCGATCAATTGGGTGTTAATGAATAAGTTGACGAAGATAATCGAAGAAATCGACTGTAGATGAAGAGTCTGGGCTAAATTTATAATCTGATCCAGGCCGATCTTTGGTTGCCAAATATTTAATAAGTCTGGGTATGATACGGTGTCTGTAGAGGATCATCTTAGAACGTGAGACGCACAGAGAAGTTTAGTGAAAAATGATTTAAAAGATTGCAACTAGACGGACCAATTAAGGGACTGCTAAATATTAAGTGGCAACTCCACTAATATGCTAATACGAGACAATGCCTGAAAATTCAAAACACGTCCAAAAAAACCCATCGATTAGCTCCCCAAAAGGTCACTGACCTAGGGAATGGCAAAATTTTGGCGCCAAACCAATAAGGGTGGAGGAGGTAGTCTCGAGGTTCAGGTCGTGTGTGCCTATATATGCTCGTGTATGTGTGTACGTGTTTGAATGTGATCATGAGTGTGTGCGTGTGTGTAGACTCAGGGGCCAGCCTACAATACTACTTAGCTGAACAAGATGATATAGTTGCTTTGATGCAAAAAAGTGGTTGAGATTGAATTATTGAATAAGTACTGGTTTATGGTAAGGCACTTCAAAGTAGAAGAGTGGCTAAGAGGACCAAGAGTGGTATGTTAACGTTAACACAAGAATTTGTAAATGATGAAGTGATGTGTGTGTATCAAGAATTACACTGATACCGCTAGCTGAATAAACTAGGGTGAGAAATTTCTAAAGTTTAAGTTCAATGCATTGTCTACGAAAAGATTCTGGAAGTTAGGTATGGAGTAGCAAACTGTTGGATGTTGTGAAGTGTATTTATATTGGAAGTAAGTGGTGCATTTGAGTAAAATAGGACCGGTGAGAGTGGTTTGACCTACCCATGGGCAAGGATTGGGCGTGTGCTTTAACTCGGGCTGATAAAATTCTTAATGGCTGGATTCCTGCGAGAATGGAAATGGGTTAGATATGGATGTATCTATGTTATCTATTGGGATAGCACGGGTTGAGGCCGCTTAATTTTCAACCACTATCACATGTTATTTAAAACCACGATGCTACCCACGTGCATCTTCGCTTTGAAGCTGGGCGCCTAATCACAGCCACCTGAGTCAATGTTTAAACAAGGAGGTTTATCTTCCCCCATCCGCCCCATGCGTCGACCTCGCCAGATTGAGTTAGGCTTATGGGCAGATATGGCATGTTCTCAGTCTCAGCTGTGTATTCCCTCGAAGCTCCCACTCCATTGTCCCCCACGCCAAGGGGATGTCCTGACTATTTATTTGGAAACTTTACCACTAAGATCAGATTAGAGATCCAAATTTTCTTCGCGACCTCGAGATCCACCATCACTTGTCCAGAAGAAGGACAATATCCCTTGAGTGCCAAGGTTTGAGCCTTCGTAACGCCGAGTCCACAAGGCTTCCCCTGTTGTTCAGAAAGAGAACAACGTTAGAACAGCAATTGTTCGTTCGAGCCCGTTGACAAGAAACGGTTCTCACCCCTCCCCTCTGTGTTCAGAAGAGAACAACGTAGAACAGCCATTGTTCGTTTGAGCCCGTTCGCCAAGAAACGGTTCTCACCGTTTCCCCTTGTTGTTTAGAAGAAAACAACATTAGAACAGCCATTGTTCTCGAGCCCGTAGACAAGAGACGGTTCTCACCCCCACCCCTGTTGTTCAGAATAGAACAACGTATAACAGCCATTGTTCTTCAAGCCGTTCGTCAAGAACCGGTTCTCATTCCCAAGACGCCACGTCAGGATCATTGAATTCCCCCCCCCCCTCCTTCGGCTGGAACTCGCCAGCGGACCGAAAATTCCTTCACGTCGCCTTCCTCTGCACAACAAGTATAATTACGTAAGCCGAACGTTACCTTTGAGTATTTAACCCTTTTGTCAACTCTATCCTGTGCTTTAAATGGTTTAGCGAACCATCCTATCCCTTTACTTTATATTTGTTTTACCTTTTTAAATCTATCTTAATCCTTGGATTAGCTAGATTCCCCACGACCCTTTCCATTCTCTGTTTATGTCAATATTTTCTGTTTTGTGTGTTGTTGATAGTTATTATTAATAAAACTCTATTTTATTAATGAAAACAATATTATTGTCCTTGAGCTCAGTTCCACTTCTTAAGCATATCGAAGATACATAATATCGGCCAGCCTAGACATCCACGCACTCTAAAGTTAATTAAATAAGTTCCCTCAACGAAAATTTATATATGATATATCGTCAAGAGTCCATTCTACGACATATATATGAATACTATTTCAATTTGTTATCAAGTGTGTAAGGTTTAACGCTATATCTTTGCAAACACTGGTCTCAGTCGAGTAGCTCATAGTGTTATTCGTTATAATAATAGAGTATAGTAGTTCCATTTTGTTTTAACGATTGCTATCCCCTTTTTTGAAACTTAAGAAGCTTGAGTAGCTCAAGGAACTGTTATAATAATTTGTTTGTGTTTTTTTGTGATTTTAGTCAGTGGTTATTTAGATCGAGAAACCAAGTACGTATAGGTCAGTGCCCATATTTAGGTAGGCTAATTTTATAGAGGCATAATTCTTGTTGCGTGGAATTTTAGTTGGTTGACTATTGCGCACCCAAGTGCAAAGATGTCTCAGTTCGAAATCTTTAAAGCGCAAGGAGAATCCTTGGGACTCTCCGGAAAAAAACTAATTGAGTACGTTCAAGAGGAGCAAAGAACGGAAAGAGAAAAGTTAAGAGAAAGAGAAATCCAACGAGAAGGAAGAGAAAGAGAAATCCAACGAGAAGAGAAAGAAAGAGAAAGAGAAATCCAACGAAAAGAAAGAGAAAGAGAAATCCAACGAGAAGAAAGAGAAAGAGAGGAACGGAAAAGACAAGCTGAGCTTCACCATCAGATTGAATTAGCTCGTGTTGAAGCAGAGATACAGTCAGCCAGTTCCCGTTCCGAAGCCCCCCAATCTCTAACTAAAGCTCCCCAATTTCAAGGATGGAGAGGATTTCGGAAAATTTTTAGCCAACTTCGAAAAGATCCTCGAAATCAATAACATGGATCTGGAGGCTGAAGGTGTGGCCAGATTACTTCCCTTGTTAAATTGTAAATTGCGCGAAATTTTTATATCTCTACCATCTAAGTGTACAATTAACTACAGCACCTTAAAAGCTGAGTTATTGGCTGCTCATAATATGACTCTCGATTTATACCACCAAGAATTTCGAGGAGGTCGTATTAACCCCTGACAGACGTTCCGTCAATTCGGATACATTCTTCAGAGGAATTTTAAAATTTGGTTAAAATCCTCAAAGGTTGATCCGAACTACGAGTCCTTAACAGATTTCGTGTTGCGGGATCAATTTTTGGCGTCTCTCCCGACGGAGATCCGCGCGTTCGTCAAGGATCGTCGGTGCCAGACCTTTAAAGAATGTACCGAAGAAGCGGATGTCTATGCCGCAAGCCATAATTTATACCCAAAGGAGAATCAAACTTTTCACCAACCCCCAAACCAGGAAAGAAGGAAGGAGTCGCGCCCTTTCCCAGGAAAGCTGACGAAGTTTCCGGGCCCCGTAAAACCCCAAAACTTCTTTCCCCCAAACCAACAACGGGACTCCCAACCTTTCGTTAAGATTTCTCCTCCCTCTCTCTTTCCGAAGCGACCCATCATATGCTTCACCTGTGGTGTAGAAAACCACATGAGCTGGAATTGCCCCCCAAATTCTAGGCTTAAAAGCGGACCAGCCCACCAAGTTCACCAGATTAATGCCCACCCGGCTTCCCCGGTGGTGCATACCCAAGCAGCAACTTTTCTTCCTCCGTCAGGCCACCAGGTAAATTTTATTTTTGATAAAAGTTCACCGGGAACTTTGAAATTTGAGGACGGCAGCGTGAACGGCTGCCGAGTATCGACTCTCGCCAGAGAAACAGGATGTACGTGTTTCATCGTGTCCGACTCCTCCTCCCCCCCCCCCAGTGAACGCTAACCACGAAAAGTTTGCGGTGGTACATGACTACCTTGGGCGGGCGAACCGAATCCCCGTCGTTTGATGTTACCTGCAGTGTCAATATTATGATGGCTGGGCTGAAGTCATTTCAGCACCCATAAAATTCTGTTCTGTACTTATAGGACAGGGCCCTCAAGTAAGCTCCGACCCTGTGTACCAGGCCGCCCTTACTCGAGGTCAAGCTAAGAAGGAAGCCTAGGAGTCCGTCCCCCTCAGAACGACGATGCCATCCGAATTCTCGGAGATCCTTAAGCAGGACTTTAGGACGGCACAAAAGGAGTGTGAAGCACTAACACCCTTATGGGAAAGGCCCAAAACCAGGACACGGAGACTGTCCGTGGACCCAAAGTCATCAGGTACCTGGATATAGGTGGCTTACTTTATCGATCCACCGAGGACAGTAATAACGCTGTTACTACTGTCCTATGCCTTCCACGATCCCATGTCCCTATAGTGCTCAAAGTGGCTCATGACAGCATTTTTTCCGGTCATTTTAGTCACACTAAAACGGGCCAGGGCATTTTTAAATATTTTTATTGGCTGGGTGCTGCAGCTGACATCTTAAAGCATTGTCGATCGTGCGATGTGTGTCAGAAGACGTCCGCTAAGGGGCGGGTCAAACCTGCTCCCTTACAAAGGGGACCAGTCATTACTGAACCCTTCTCCAGAGTGGCCATCGACCTGGTTGGCCCTATCCACCCCCCTTCGAGCGAAGGGCACAGCTACATTTTCACCTTGGTAGACTTTTCTACCCGTTTTCCCGAGGCTGTCCCCCTTCGCCGAATCGACAGTATTTCTTGCGCCGAGGCCCTCATTTCCATCTTTTCAAGGGTAGGCGTCCCTAAGGAAATACTCTCCGATAGAGGCCGACAATTTACCTCTGAGTTGATGGAGTACGTAGGTAAGCTGCTAATGGTAAAGCCCCTTTTTACCACCCCCTTCCGGCCACAGACAAATGGGATATGCGAGAAATTGAATGGAGAATTTAAAATCCATTATTAAGAAGATCTGTGCCGAGCAGCCCCGCGAATGGCACCTATATCTCCTGGTCACCCTATTCGCCTATCGGGAAATTCCTCACCGTACATTAGGCTTCGCCCCGTTCGAGCTCCTTTATGGACGTAATGTACGCGGGCCACTCAGTATTTTAAAGAAGTTGTTAATCAAGCCCCAACTGGATCAAGAACTCCAGTCATCTTACGCCTATGTCTTGGACCTACGCCAGAGGCTCGAGAAATGCGCAAACATCGCCTATGAAAATGCCGATGTCAATTTGGAGAAATACAAAACCTATTTTGATGTCAGGTCCAAAGATCGTAAATTTAAGCCCGGTGATGAAGTACTCCTGCTCCTTCCCACAGCCAGTAATAAATTACTGAGCCAATGGAAAGGTCCGTACTCGGTTCGCGAGGTACGAGGACCGGTAGATTACCTCATTGGTACCCCAGCAGGCGATAAGCTCTACCACGTCAACTTATTGAAAAAGTACCACCGGCGCGCCCATGGAGATACCTTCGTAGCACTGGACGAAACATCGGCGCTTGAAGAGGATTACCCCGCGGAGTCCCTTAATGTAATCCAGACAGTGTGCATCCAACCTGATGCCGATTACCCTCTTCCTTTCCTACCAGGCGAGCCTTTTGAACCTTCTGACCTGGATATCGAAGCGCAGCTGACACCACATCAAAAGAGTCAGCTACAAGAACTATTATGTGAGTTCGACGACGGTATTTCAGAGAAGCCTGGTTGCGCTACTATTTTCAAGCATGATATTAAATTAACAACCTTAGAACCCGTCCGTTCAAAACCCTATCCCATGCCGATTCATTTACGCCAAGCATTTAACGCCGAGGTTGATAATTTAATTAGTTTAGACATAATAGAACCTTCCACCTCTAGTTATTGTTCCCCAATCGTCATGGTCAAGAAACCTGATGGCTCTTATCGGATGTGCATCGACTTCCGGAAGTTAAATTCGGTAACTGTGTGTGACGCCGAGCCCATCCCGTTGGTAGACCAAAACCTCCACCTTTTAGAAAACGCCAAGTTCATCTCAGAACTCGATTTGTGCAAGGCGTATTATCAAATCCCCCTCCGGCCCGAGGTGAAAGCATATACCACCTTTGCAACGGAGAAAGGCCTTATGCAATTCAAGCGCCTTCCTTTTGGCCTCGTTACTGCTTGTAGCAACTATAACCATCTCATGAGAAGTTTGTTGGATGGACTTCCGAATGTATCCTTTTACTTCGATAATGTCTACGTCGCTACTCGCGAATGGAGTCACCATTTAAAGACCCTATTAGCTCTCTTCGAGCGACTGCGCGAAAATGGCCTCACCATTGGCCCCAGCAAATGCCATTTTGCGCACGAAACCATAAAATACTTGTGTTTCAAAATAGGACAAAGCCAATTGGGTCCCCAAGAGGACAAGATTAAGGCAATCGCCGACATGCCACTCCCGATTACAAAGAAGCAATTAAGATCATTCCTAGGATCAGCTTCGTACTATCGGCGATTTGTTCCGAATTTCGCTGCAATTTCGGCGCCCCTCAGCTCGCTTCTAAAAAAGAATTCCTCCGATCGTTTACGTTGGAATGATGTCGCTGTTTCCCATTTTAATTAGCTCAAGAGTAAGCTCATTTCTGCCCCCATTTTAAAGATGCCCAACCCGGAAAACCCCTTTGGGATTAAGACCGACGCGAGCAACGAGAGCATTGGAGGTGTACTCCTTCAATACGAGGATGACGGAACGAGTCATCCAGTTTCATATGCTAGTCGCCAATTATTACCACGCGAAAAGAGATATGCCACTATAGAGAAGGAAGCTCTATCAATTATCTGGGTTTAAGAACAAATTAAAAATGTACTTGATGGAAAAAGAATTTCAGATAAGAACCGACCATCGTCCGTTAGCCTATATCCGGAATGTACGACACTCCAACGGCCGAATTATGCGCTGGAGTTTACTCTTGCAAGAGTATCAATTTAAAATAAATTATATAAAAGGTTCCGATAACCAGGTCGCTGACGCACTCAGTAGGAATGCGTTACCGAATAGCGTAGAGTAATTGTATTCGTAGGATTAGGATCTCCATGTATGTAAATACCGTCTTGTACGACTTAAATTAGATTCTCTTGTAATTTAATTAGTTAATGTATATGTCTGAATTTTGTAACGCTCAATGTCTATTTTTTTTTTTAATATATATATATTTGTACCCATTAAATTACGTATAAATTATTTTGTCCCATATGTACCAATTTTATATCATTTCATTGTTCCATGCCCTTTTTTTTATTAAGTTGTATTAAAGGTTATTTTCCCCTATAATTAAAAGATCAAAATAATCATATGTTTTCAGGTAATACTAGTTAGGTGCATGAAGGTACGGTTGGTACAAGAAAACGAGTTCCCCACAACGGAGCTCTATCGTTGTCCCTTCTCTCTTTTTTTTCAAAGTGACAACTTCCCCCGCAATGGAGGGGTGTGATAGAACGGGTTGAGGCCGCTTGATTTTCAACCCCTATCACATGTTATTTAAAACAACGATGCTACCCACGTGCATCTTCGCTTTGAAGCTGGGTGCCTTATCACAGTCACCTGAGTCAATGTTTAAACAAGGAGGTTTATCTTCCCCCGTTCGCCCCATGCGTCGACCTCGCCAGATTGAGTTAGGCTTATGGGCAGATAAGGCATGTTCTCAGGCTCGGCTGTGCATTCCCTCGAAGCTCCCACTCCATTGTCCCCCACGCCAAGGGGATGTCCTGACTATTTATTTGGAAACTTTACCACTAAGATCAGATTAGAGATCCAGATTTTCTTCGCGAGACATCACTACGGTCCAGTCTCACCTTGTGCACCAAAGGGCCCTCGACCTCGAGATCCACCATAACTTGTCCAGAAGAAGGACAATATCCCTTGAGTGTCAAGATTCGAGCCTTCGTGACGCCGAGTCCACAAGGCTTCCCCTGTTGTTCAGAAATAGATCAACGTTAGAACAGCCATTGTTCGTTTGAGCCCGTTGACAAGAAACGGTTTTCACCCCCTCCTTGTTGTTCAGAAGAGAACAACGTAGAACAGCCATTGTTCGTTTCAGCCCGTTCCCAAGAAACGTTCTCACCCTTCCCCTTTGTCGTTCAGAAGAAAACAACATTAGAACAGCCATTGTTCTCGAGCCCGTAGACAAGAGACGGTTCTCACCCCCCCTGTTGTTCAGAAGAGAACAACATTAGAACAGCCATTGTTCTTCAAGCCGTTCGTCAAGAACCAGTTCTCATTCCCAAGACGCCACGTCAGGATCATTTAATTCCCCCCCCTCCTCCTTCGGCTGGAACTCGCCAGCGGACCGAAAATTCCTTCACGTCGCCTTCCTCTGCACAACAAGTATAATTACGTAAGCCGAACGTTACCTTTGAGTATTTAACCCTTTTGTCAACTCTATCCTGTGCTTTAAATGTTTTAGTGAACCATCCCATCCCTTTAACTTCATATTTGTTTTACCTTTTTAAATCTATCCTAATCCTCGGATTAGCTAGATTCCCCATGACCCTTTCCATTCTTTGTTTATGTCAATATTTTCCGTTTTGTGTGTTTTTGATAGTTATTATTAATAAAACTCTATTTTATTGATGATAGCAATATTATTGTCCTTGAGCTCAGTTCCACTTCTTAAGCATATCGAAGATACATAATATCGGCCAGCCTAGACATCCACGCACTCTAAAGATAATTAAATAAGTTCCCTCAACGAATAGTTATATATGGTATATCGTCGAGAGTCCATTCTACGACATTTATGTATCTATGTATATATGTTTATGATCTGGTATTAGTGGCTAAAAGAGAGATAGAGTGAGAAGATGGTGTTTGAGGTTGAGGATCGGGTGGGCTTTGAGATTAGCGTCTATGGTGGTAAAGGTGAACACGTTTAGGGGTCTAGAATACATCGTTACTTTCATCGGTACGATTGAAGCAGATTTTAATCACAATGATTAAAAAGTTAAGAAAGCACCAAGGGCGAGCAAAGCGTTACTGAGTGCTAAAGGATTGAGTGTGGAATATGCCAGGGAAAGGCATGAGAGTACATGAGTTGCTAAAAGGCCATGAAACTGCAGTGTGGAGAGTGAAGGAAATATCCAAAGAGAAACAGCGCACATGGGCAAGTTGAGAAGGGCGTTTGTTGTGCGGATATTAGATCAATTGATAAACAACCTGGTAAGGAGGATTTAGGGTGTAAAAAAGACGTTTAATTGGAGTGGTAGCTGAGAGTATGTTAAATTTTAATGGGTGTTGAAAGCGAATGAAGAGAAATATGATTATAAAGAGCATAGACTGCAGTGAGTGCCAAAGTGTGTGAAGGGTTTTAAGATTCCTTAAAGCAAATAGATGATATTAAGCCCCAGTAAACCATGTTTTTGTTTATCTCTTCTTTAAATTCAATAGTTCTTTCTTTTTTTTATTTTGGTGATATAACCAAAACAACCAGAAAATACAAATTTAGAGGCTAGAGCTTGTATTTGTTATGGTAATAGTGGGATTCCATTGGTATCGCAGTTTTGTCGCGAAAGTACATTTTCTGTACAATATCCTGGTATGTTCTACAGTTCGTTAATTCTAAGGATTGTCTATTATTGTAGGAATTGTTTAACTCGCAAATGCGGATTAGCAAACTTAAGGGATAAGGTAGAGTTGTGTTGAGAGAATAACTAGGGGTGGCGAAAAGTATTGCAGGTGTAATGTAAGCAAGATTTATGGGGTTTCAGTCTATCAGCCATATAGTGGGAAGCATCACGTCCCGTTTGCGAATTAGGCCAAAAAAGAACTGGCGTATTTATCCTGATCCACCGGCAGAAGGAGTCTTCTTCGTGGACCCCTATCGTACCTTATCGGTAGAGACGACCTCTACCAAAGGGACGGGGTACATCTCTCCTTTAAAGGGAAGGCCTTTCTTGCCAATCTAATTCAAGATGTCGTGGAACGCACCCAAAGGAGCGTTCGAAACAGAGCGAAAGCGGACGTGCGCCAGCATGCCCGTGTCACTCCTGGAACGACCTTCTCGGAGGTCGTCAAAAAGGGTGTGACCACGAAAACAGAGAAGCCGGAAAACGGAAGAGCGTAGGGAGTCCTACACTAGGGGACTCCCTCAAAGTTCTTCTGTTCAATACGAGGTCAATCAGGAATAAGTTTCTTGAACTCCTTGGCCTCGTAGTAACAGAGGAACCTGAGATGGTGGCCATAACGGAGTCGTGGATAAAAACCTCAAGCCGAGATTTTGAAGGTGAATTCATGATTCCCGGTTACCAGCTCTTCCTGAAAGATAGGCCAGACAGAGAGGGTGGCGGTGTGATGTTGTATGTCAAGGATACTCTCAACTCGACGGATTGCAACATCATATCCGACCATGAACTACTAGGTGTTGACCTAGAGATAGGTCCTGCCAAATACTGAACCCTGGTGCTTTATAGACCTCCTGCCCAACTCGTTAAAAAGGACAGAGATATGTACCAGCTGCTAGGAGAACTGGTCGAAGACAGATTGTGTATCGTCATTGGTGATTTCAACACACAAGTTGACTGAGAAACCAGAGAACCCTGTGGAAAAAACGCACTACTCCTGAAGTTCACGAACAACGAGTTCCTCACTCAGTGTGTGAGAGAGCCAACGAGAGGAAACAATATCCTCGACTTGGTTTTCACCTCTGAGGATGGCATCGTTGAGGACCTCTCTGTTGGCGAAGAGCTCGGTGGCAGTTACCACCGACTAATTAGATTTGTAGTCAAAGTCCCGAAGGCAGAGCCTGCAACTAGTAAATCAAGGAAACTAGATTTGAGAAGAGCAGACTTTGCAGGTCTACGCGCGGGACTGACTGACGCGAGGCTAGAAGAGAGCGATGCTGTTGAAGCCTCTTGGAACAGTTTCAAAACCACATTCATGAGTCTTCAATCGCGTTTTATCCCTCTGAAATGGCCCCGTTGGTCCTCTGTTCAACCATAGTGGTTTAATCGAGAAATCGGCCAACTGCTTAGGTAGAAGAGAAATGTGTACCGGCAATCGAAGATCTCGGGTGACTTTAACGAATACCGGAGGCTAGCCAGGAGAGTGAAGTCCAGTATAAGGGCGGCTAAGCGGTCTGAGGAAAACCGAGTGGCGAGACTCTGTAAAGAGAACCCCAAGGAGTTTTTTGGATATGTGAACAGCCGTAAACCAATCCGTCAAACGATTGGCCCTTTGAGGAATGAGGAGGGGACATTAAAGCACTCAGATGCAGAAAATGCTAACCTCCTCAACGACTACTTCTCTTCAGTGTTTACTGAAGAGTGTGGTCCCATTCCCCAGCCCACGGATTTCTACTCGGGGGAAAAGCTGGAGGCAATGGACTTCACCGAAGGAGAAATAAAGAAAAAGATCGCTGACCTAAAGACGAATAAGTCCCCTGGACCGGACGGGTTTCTACCTAAAGTGTTGAAGGAAGTGTGCGATGAAGTATCACGACATCTGTGCGCTATCTTTAACATGTCAATCCGGACCAAATGCGTTCCTAGAGACTTGCGTGAGGCGGAGGTGACTCCTATCTTCAAGAAAAGGAGACCGTAACCAACCATCGAACTACCGACCTATCAGTCTGACTTCGATAGTCGGTAAACTCATGGAAAGCATCATGGTGGACAAAGTGACGTCGTATTTAGAGTCAAACCTGCTACTGAGGAGTTCCCAGCACGGCTCCTGAAGGCAACGGTCATGCCTGACGAACCTTGTGGAATTCTTCCACTTCGTTTTCAGTGAGCACGATCGGGACAAGGCGGTGGATGTGGTCTACCTAGACTTTCAGAAAGCCTTCGATAAGGTACCACACCGCCGCCTTCTCCGGAAAGTGCGAGCGCTTGGCATAAACGGAAAGGTAGCCGGCTGGATCGAGAACTGGCTAAGTGGCAGACGGCAACGGGTGGTGGTGAATGGACAGGCTTCTGAGTGGGTGCCTGTTACTAGCGGGGTGCCTCAAGGTTCTGTCCTGGGACCACTACTATTCATCATCTACGTCAATGACATGGACGGTGACATGGTTGCCAAGATTTCCAAATTTGCCGACGATACCAAGCTTGGTATGAACGTTGCAAAGGATGGAAATACTGCCCGCCTGCAGGAAGATCTTGGGAAGATTGGGGAGTGGTCGGACATGTGGCAAATGCCTTTTAACGTGGGGAAATGCAAAGTGATGCATATCGGCCACAGAAACCCCCAATCTCAGTATATCCTTAAGGGCACTGCTATGGAATCCACCAACACTGAGAAGGACTTGGGTGTAACAATCACTAGTGACCTCAAGTTCTCGAAACAGTGCATTGAGGCGGAGAAAAAGGCCCAAAGGATCCTAGGCTATATTAAGCGCCAGTTTGGTTATCGGAACCAGGAGATCGTACTGTGCCTGTACAACTCACTTGTCCGACCGCACCTGGAGTATGCCGTACAATTTTTGAGTCCTTCATTGCAAAAGGACATCGCGAGATTGGACCCGTACAAGCTAGGGCAACCAAATTGATTCCCTCTATCCGACATAAAAGTTATGAGGATAGACTAAGGGAGGTAGATCTTTTCTCGCTGGAAATATGTAGATTGCGTGGTCAGCTCATCGAGGTCTTCAAAATACTTCGAGGGTTCGACAATGTTGACTACCGGGATATTTTCATACTGAGTGAGAACAGAACGCGCAATCACGGCATCAAACTTGAACTGAAGCGTTACAACCGCAATCTGTGTAGAAACTTTTTCACCTACAGTATCTGCGGTAAGTGGAACGCACTTTCAGTGGAAGTTGTCAACAGTGAATCTGTTGACCATTTCAAGTCAAGACTAGACAAAGTCTTGAAAAGTGGCCGTTTAGGGACGCAAAACAATTGAGCAGCCATGTGCCCACTCGATTGCTAGCCTAAAGGTACCCTTTTTGAATGGACCGTAAGGTCTCCTAGGGTACTTACTTTCCTTGTTACTCCTTGTTACTTCTTGGAAATTTCTCGCCGACAGAAGAGAGCATAAAATTAATTAGAATTCTTTTCAACTTTTACTTAAACATTTGTATATTTCCCAATGTAGTTTTATTTCAAAACTTATTACACGCAATACTAATTTATTATTATATAAGTGAATTAATTTTCTTAAGAAATGAAAATTAGTGGTAGATAGATAACGCGTAAGAACATCGGGCCAAAATAGAACATTTTAGGGGAAATCATAGCCTATAGATTTATTCGAGATTTTTTATTTTGCGAAGAATGTTTACTTCACGTAGCTCTAAATACGAAGGCAAGATTATTTCATATTGCTTTATTTCTTGGGAGAAACCATATAATATTTAAGGCATTTGTTTGGGCTTAAATTGAACGGAAGTTGGACTTTGAAAATTGGATTAGATATTATTTATCTTTCTCAGAAAGAGATTATTGAGGTAAGGGGGGCAACCAGAGAGTGAGAGAGAGAGAGAGAGAGAGAGAGAGAGAGAGAGAGAGAGAGAGAGAGAGAGAGAGAGAGAGAGTTACAAGGAGTTACAAGGAAAGAAGGTACCCTAGAAGACCTTACGGTCCATTCAAAGAGGGTACCTTTGGACTAGCAATCGAGCCGGCACATGGCTGCTCAATTGTTTTGCGTCCCTAAACGGCCACTTTTCAAGACTTTGTCTAGTCTTGACTTGAACTGGTCAACAGATTCACTGTTGACAACTTCCACTGAAAGTGCGTTCCACTTACCGCAGATACTGTAGGTGAAAAAATTTCCACACAGATTGCGGTTGTAACGCTTCAGTTCAAGTTTGAAGCCGTGATTGCGCGTTCTGTTCTCAACAAGTGTGAAAATATCCCGGTAGTCAACATCGTCGAACCGTCGAAGTATTTTGAAAACTTTAATGAGCTGACCACGCAGTCTACGGGTTTTCAACGAGAACAGATCTAATTCCCTTAGTCTATCCTCATAACTTTTATGTCGGATAGAGGGAATCAGTTTGGTTGCCCTACCTTGTACGCGTTCCAACCTTGTGATGTCCTTTCGAAACGAAGGACTCCAAAATTGTACGGCATACTCCAGGTGCGGCCGAACGAGGAAGTTGTACAGACAAAGTACTATCTCCCTGTTACGGTATCCAAACTGGCGCTTTATGTAGCCTAACATCCTTTGGGCTTTCTTCTCTGCCTCGATGCACTGTTTCGAGAACTTGAGGTCGCTAGTGATAGTAACACCCAAGTCCTTCTTAGTGTCACTCGATTCAAGAGCAGTGCCCTTAAAGATATAATGAGATTGGGGATTTCTGTGGCCGATATGCATTACTTTGCATTTGTTCACGTTGAAAGGCATTTGCCACGTGTCCGACCACTCCCCAATCTTCCCAAGATCTTCCTGCAGGCGGGCAGTATTTCCATCCTTGGTAACGTTCATACCAAGCTTGGTATCGTCGGCAAATTTGGAAATCTTGGCAACCATGTCACCGTCCATGTCGTTGACATAGATGATGAATAGTAGTGGTCCCAGGACAGAACCTTGAGGCACTCCGCTAGTAACGGGCACCCACTCAGAAGCCTGTCCATTCACCACCACCCGTTGCCGTCTGCCACTTAGATAGTTCTCGATCCAGCCGGCTACTTTTCCGTCTATGCCCAGCGCTCGCACTTTCCGGAGAAGGCGGCGGTGTGGTACCTTATCAAAGGCTTTCTGAAAGTCTAAGTAAACCACATCCACCGCCTTGTACCGATCGTGCTCACTGAACACGAAGTGGAAGAATTCCACAAGGTTCGTCAGGCATCACCGTTGCCTTCGGAAGCCGTGCTGGGAACTCCTCAGTAGCAGGTTTGACTCTAAATACGACGTTATTTTCTCCACCATCATGCTTTCCATGAGTTTACCGACTATCGAAGTCAGACTGATAGGTCGGTAGTTTGACGGATGGCTGGGGGCTCCTTTCTTGAAGATCGGAGTCACCTGCGCCTCACGCCAGTCTCTAGGAACGCATTTGGTCCGGATTGACATGTTAAAGATAGCGCACAGATGTCGTGATACTTCATCGCACACTTCCTTCAACACCTTGGGTAGAAACGCGTCCGGTCCAGGGGACTTATTCGTCTTTAGGTCAGCGATCTTTTTCTTTATTTCTCCTTCGGTGAAGTCCATTGCCTCCAGCTTTTCTCCCGAGTAGGAATCCGTGGGCTGGGGGATGGGACCACACTCTTTAGTAAACACTGAGGAGAAGTAGTCATTGAGCAGGTTAGCATTTTCTGCATCTGAGTGAGTTAATGCACCCTCCTTGTCCACTAAGGGCCCAATCCTACGATGGATTGGTTTTCGGCTATTTACATAGCCGAAGAACTCCTTGGGATTCTCCTTGCAGAGTCTCGCCACTCGGAATTCCTCAGTACGCTTAGCCGCCCTTATGCTGGACTTCACTCTCCTGGCTAGCCTCCGGTACTCGTCAAAGGCACCCGAGATCTTCGATTGCCGGTACGCATTTCTTTTCTCCCTAAGCAGTTGGCCGATTTCTCGATTAAACCACTTTGGTTGAACAGAAGACCGACGGAGGCATTTCAGAGGGATGCAACTTGATTGAAGACTCATGAATTTATTTTTGAAATTGTTCCACGAATCCTCAACCTCTTCGCATACCGCTAGCCTTACATCAGTCAGCCAAGCACGAAGGCTTGCAAAGTCTGCTTTTCTCAAGTCAAGTTTGCTTGATTGACTGGCAATAGACCTTACCTTCTGGATCTTGACGGTAAATCTAACTAGCTGGTGATCATTGCCACCGAGCTCTTTGCCTACAGAGACATCCTCAACGATATCATCCTCAGAGGTCAATACCAAGTCAAGGATATTGTCTCCTCTCGTCGGTTCTCTGACCCATTGAGTAAGAGAGAGAGAGAGAGAGAGAGAGAGAGAGAGAGAGAGAGAGAGAGAGAGAGAGAGAGAGAGAACGAGCATAGCGAGAGGAGTGCAGGACACTGAATGTACAACGAGAGAAGAATAGAGATTTGTGTATAGCTGATGGCTGGTGTGAATTTATGAGTTTCTTTCAAATAAATTCCTTGGCTCTTAAATGTCACTATCCAAAAGAGTCTTGATCGACAGAGTAGTAAATGATTGAGATTTGCGTCATAGACAGTGTAACCGGAGGAAAATAGTCTGATTATATATATATATATATATATATATATATATATATATATATATATATATATATATATATATATAAAATGTAGCAATAACACAGGTGTATACACAAATATCAATATCTTCTTATGTGTCAATTATGCGTGCGCATGAAAAAATAAAAAATTCTTTTTGAGCGACCAACTATTCTATTTCAACTTACTCATTTGTCCATTCCTGTATAGGTATAGAAAGAAAAATCTGTTTCTTATGTCCCTAATTCTGTGTGGCCACTTCAAGTGTTGTTTTCGACCAATGTTTTGCCAGTTTAAAGTGAATATCTGCGACTTTATTTGTGTACCCGCCTGTGTACATTGATCTTAGTCCTACTCGTTCTGTGTGAATAAATTATCCTTTCTCTCGTAAAATGAAACATTTTTTTAGTGCTAAGGAATCATCTGCACATCGCAGACCGACTTTAATAAAGGAATAAACGAAATATCGTTGCCAAAAGAGAAAAAGTTATCGTTTTAAAGTTTTTAATACGCAGTTTATGTCAACCATCTCTCTAGAAATTCCGAAAATTCACTTAGAGATATAAAGATATCAATAGGGATATAAAAGAGTTTGAATTAAGGAGATCGAATTATCATACTTTGTTTGAAAACTGTATTAGCTTCGATAACTTATGGTACCCATTTTCGGGAGCCAAGCCTTCAAGCAAGGAGGCTGTGCATAATTTTACCATCGATTCTACAGTGCCTTATATTCCTAATTAAAGAGATGCTGATTTCCTAAGCACCAGTTGAAGTTAAAGAAAAGAGATAAAGAGTTAAGCAATAAATTTGAGGGTAATAACCTAAAATGTCCATGCCAATAATATAAAACTGAGCATCAGGCAAACTGAATTCAAGGTGTGGCTGTGTTAATTTGTTCCTACTTGTTTTTGGCAGGATATGCATTTACAAACATGATATTTATTATCGCTATCTACGTAAGGTCACCAAAACTGTTTGCTGACAAAAGAGATTCTAGCTCTGGCACCCTGTAAAATGCTGAAATGTATTCTTAAATTACTCAGGAAATAAGTGCTAGAACTCGACTTTGATGCGACCTTGAGAAAGAGAGAGAGAAAGGAAAACTAATTTGTGTGACACGAAATTAAATTTTTGGAGCGGGAGATGTTCTTTTCTTCGTCTGCAGGTGCGTAATAGTCAATCTCTTAAAAAAAACATTGGGCAGATGGTGACTGAAGTAATCTGGGCTGGTTGAAAGGCCGCTCTTTGCCAGTGGCCTCGTATTCAGAGTATTGTGGCGGACTCGAACCACTTTCTGATTCGAAGTCATGACAACAATCGTTATCATTCTTATTGATGTTGTAAAAATAGTATTTTTGGATTTAATATAGAGATCACGTATATATATATATATATATATATATATATATATATATATATATATATATATATATATATATATATATATAGAAAGACAAAATAAAAATAGCATAGCCCTGCGGTGGTTGTATTATCACCCGCAGATCGTGTAGTTGCTTTCTTTATATATATATATATATATATATATATATATATATATGGGCTATGCCATTTGTATTTTCTGTCTTCCAAATAAAATTTGAACACAGAAAGAAAGATGCAGAAACCTGGTGTAGCTGACTATAAATACATATAGTACAAGAAAATAAGAATTGGACGCGAATGAGCAAATGAGACAAGAACCGGAGGTTTTTAAAGGCAAGAGAGAGGGACATTAGAAGAATCCAGAATCAAAGAGAGCAGAGGGCGGCACAGTGAAGGCGATCCTTTATTTGAAAGGAAAAAAATAAAAATGGCATAGCCCTGTGGTGGTTGTATTATCACCCGCAGATCCTGTAGTTGCTTTCTTTGTATGTGACATGGACAGTGAGCCTTTAAATTGTGAACGGGTAAGAGCATGTGGTATAAAAATTCCTTGGAAGTTCCTAGCTTAGGGAGATACTGGGTTTGATGGGGTAACGCTTTGGGCAAAATATAGTTACTGTGCCTGGTAGCTTAGCGGTAAAGCATCTGACCGGCAATCAGCAGACCCGGGTTCGAGTCCCGGCCAGGAATTCAAAACTTTTTTTCCCTGGCGTTATTTCTGTCTTCTCGGTAAAGGATCGCCTTCACTGTGCCGCCCTCTGCTCCCTTTGATTCTGGATTCTTCTAATGTCCCTCTCTCTTGCCTTTAAAAACCTCCGGTTTCTTGTCTCATTTGCTCATTCGCGTCCAATTCTTATTTTCTTGTACTATATATATATATATATATATATATATATATATATATATATATATATATATATATATATAAAATGTAAAAAGAAAAACAAGGCATTAGCTCATTATTGTGGAAATTGAAGGAGTTTTCTATTTATTGCTTTACCAGGGAATTTATTTGTCAAATTAAATTTGATCTGAAATGGCTAAAGTCAATTAATTCAATTAGTGGTTATGTGTTAAGCGGAAAATGTAATGTGTATAGCGATAAAGAGATAAAGTTGGGAAAAGAAATAAAGTATAAGATTTTCAAAGAGAGGCAATGCGCCTGAAATTCAGCCTAATCGCTTTCTATATCTGTTTTTCTGTTTGTTTCATTTCTATACCTTTGATTTTATTTAGGTTTTCATGCTTTTGAATTTGTTGCATGTTATTCTAGTTGTGTTTATTGTATTTTTCTTTTTGCCATCTTTATTTTTATTGCCTTCGTTTGTGTTGCCTTTTCTTTGTTTTTACATTCTGATATAATTATTTGCGACGTGTAGTATATAAATATAATATTTGCTTGGTTTACTTGGTTTCAGTTCCTATACCGCTGTGTAAATGTAAATATACTTATGTGTTCAGATATTGTGGTATATATATGAGTGTTTACGCGTGTGTCCATATACTGTTGTATATGTGTTGTTTGCTAGTATTTTGTACTATGTAACATTACTTACTTGTATATTCGTTGCTCTCATGTAAGTTTGTTTATTGTGTGTTTATTGACCCGTTTTTTGTTCTTCTTTTGAATATTTCGTTTTGTTGGTTCTATTCCTCCTCGTTGATTATTCGTTTTTGTTGATAGTTGTTATTTTTTGGTTATTTATTTGTCCTATTCTGATTGCTTTGCGACTCGGGTTATTCTCATATTCGTTAATTTTCAATTCCTTCTTTAAGAATAGCTCGGGTCTTCTTGTCCTCTTTCTAGTATATTAGCACAGCTTGGGAATCAGCTATGGAATTGTCCTTCTTTATTGTTTTCTATGAGTTCACTGCTTTCTTGCATTAGTATCAGCAATTTTGAATCCTGCATTTTCTTTGCTCGTTCTTGTTGCATTGTGTTGTCTAATGGCCTCTTCACTGATCTTCTTGCCGTTTCCTCTTCTTTCTGAATGTCAAGTAATAAGATAAATACTTTTATTATTTATTCTTTGTAGCGCCATTTTTTTATTTATATTGACAGTGGAGTGGAAAGGCTAAATAGACCAGTGTTACCTTTAAAAAAGCCACATTAATCATTTTCTTATTGATTTCTCTAAGATTCGTGAATCTGTATATCGTTCTGACTGCCATATTCTTTTTCTGAATCCTATCTGTGACGTGCTTCCTGCATCCAGTAGTGTAACTTTCATAATGAGTGTGTCGAGGAATTATGGGTGTACAACCTAGTCCGTGGGTCCATACACGCATAAATAGGTGGCCGAAAACTGAGAGGCCTCGCGTGGATGAAGAGTGGGGAAAGTAGGCCTCGCTCCAGTTCAATAGGAGGCTCAAACAAAAGGGGGGCGTAGGCGAGTGCGTGAGGTTGGCCTTAAACGGTTCGTAAAGTGCCAGGATTTATTCAAGATTATTTATATAAATGGTTTAATTACAACAACACAAAAAGGTAATCACAAAAATATATACACGAGTCAAGATTGAGGCATTATGTAATTGCAATGAGCAGATCGGACATGGACTAATGTAATAGGGAAATTAAAATGAGACTCTGAAATTAACAAATTATGGACAGCGGGAAATAACCTCCAGTGGGGATTAAAAAAATGGGCGGAAGGACCTTTACCTTGCCGACTAGCTTCTCAGAGAAGGGGGAAGTGGTGTTGGAACCAAGACTCGGATTGCACGGGATGAGAAGAACTTGCAGCGCGGCGATGAGATCTCGCAATGGGAGTCGATTACCTCATGGAGCAAGATGAATTACTAGTAGGTGGAGTAGCGTGAAACACTTAGCCTTGGGGGAGTGCACTCGGACGAAGCGACGTACTTTCTTGAACGGGATGAGAGGAATATGTCGCACGAACTCTTCGTAGAAACCTCTTCACGAACTTGCATATAGAGGATGGTCAAAAGTTCACGGTGGTGATCTAGCGGACGAGACTTTCAAACTTCAGGGGGTCGAGTCGAGACGAAAGGGGGACATATCTTCGACTAACGGGGGACCCTGAATATATATACTCAGCCGGCTAAGTCGCTTAAAGGATTCCGGCCACGGCTGTTTTATCAAGGGACATCCTGCCGCCGAACGGATTAGCTCTGTTTCAGATAAGAGTTTGAAAAGATGGTCATCTGGCGCAAATTCTGACCTCGAGGCATGGGGTTGACTGGAGGCTCCTGTCTGGCGGGGAATTAATTTGTCCCCGGGTCATGGGGGGGGAGAGATTCCGCTGATTTAGGCAAACACAGGTGAAGTGTCTCACCAGCGTCCACTTAAGAATCTTCGTTATTGTCCTTCCTTAGGATTTTCTTCAAGACCACACGGTCTCTGCTCGAAAGGGGGGGGGGTCAAGGTGGTCCAGGTAGATCGTCCTCCTACACTCCTTCCTTTCAAAAGATGGACTTTTATTAGAAGGAAGGGGAGAGGAAAAACATCCCCCCCCAAAAAAAAATTAAAGGGGTCGTGCTCAAGGTGTACCAAAGGTATAGGAACAGGAGATTCTTAACTTGCTTCGAACAGGTGTACATAACATTAACGTCTAATTGAACCGAGTTGAAGAATCGCTACAACAAAAGGATTTCAATATTAAGCTGTTATTATGAAAATCAAATAATGAATTAAGGTAGAAAAAAATCTCATCATCATCGTAATTGCAGTCGATAATAGTAGTTAATAGAGTTAGCCCTTCAGACAGAAAGGCACAAAGAAATAATATAAAGGGTTAAGTCGATTCTGAGTAGTGTAACAGGGTCTAAACTTACACAAAGAAAGATACATGAGCGTTAACATAAAAAATACACACATCCGCTATCCGATTGGGGTTTATATAAGCGAGTTGTTCACCGAGTCTACAGCAAATATTTTATTCACAATGGGGACTATGGAAGGTTAAGAATTCTTATTTTAATTGTGAGGATTGCCTACAGGGTTCCTACTAAAGCTGTCGGTAACACAATTCGCAGTCTCTTTTATATACTCTATCCTAAATTAATATTCTAGGATGAGCAAGCTCCATATTATTAGCTGTCCATTTTGGCTCTTTGAGTTTCTTAAGTAGGCCAGGGGACGATGATCAGTTTATACGATAAACTCGTTACCTAACAAATACATTCGGAATTTTCAAGTGCCCCAAATAATCGCTAGAACCTCACGTTCTACAACTGCATAGTTCTTCTCTCGTGGGAGGAGACACCGGCTAGCATACGCAACTGGGTGGCTTTTGCCATCCTCTCCGTATTGAAGGAGGACGCATTCAATGCCGTCATTGCAGGCATCCGACCGTATTCCAAAAGGCTTGTCGTGATTCGGGAGCCTTAAGATGGGGACTGACGCAAGCTTGTTCTTCAGCTGCTGAAAATGGGCCCTAGCTTTGAGATCATAGCCTAGGGGATCTGATTACTTCTTTTGGAGCAGGAAACAGAGGGGACCGCTAGGTAGACGAAATTTAGGACAAACCGCCGATAGAAGGAAGTTGATCCCCTGAAGTTGCGTAGCTGCTTCTTCGTGCGCTGAAGGGGCATGATTACTATGGCCCTTACCTTTTCTTATTGGAGTGGCATTGTCTTTTCTCTAATGTTGAACCCTATATGTTAGATAGTGCCATGTGAAAATGACACTTACTGGGGCATACCGTAAGTCCTTGCTCACGGAGCCTACTTAAAAGGGATTGGAGGGAGATCAAGTGTTGATCCAAGATGAGGGTGGCAAAGTAAACGTTGTTGAAATAAAAGGACACGATATGCAGATCATCCAGGATTCGACGCATCATACAATTGTAATTACTGTAAGCAGTAACTAGTGCGAAGGGGAGGCGCCGAAACTGCATAAGTCCATTATCAGTGTGGAACGCCGTATATTTCCGAGCGCTTTGCTGAAGGGGAATTTGATAATATGCTTTACAGAGGTCAATTTCAGAAATGAATTTAGCCTCTTCAAATAAGTGTAAATTTTGGTCTATGAGGGGAATAGTTTCGGCATCGAAAACTGACATCGCATTAACCTTCCGAAAATCGACGCACATACGAAAATATTGGTTGGGTTTCCGAACCATGACGATGTAGGAACAGTAGTTGGAGTTAGAGGGTTCAATGATCCCCAATTTTAAAAGATTTTCCACCTCAGGGTTAAAAGCCTGGCGTAAATGAATTGGTAGGGGATAGGGCTTTGAACGGATAGGTTCCTGGGTTGTGAGCGTGATTGTGTGCTTAAAGTAGGTTGAACAGCCAGGTTTTTAGAAATTGCATCCGGGAATTTGTTCAACAATTGTACCAATTGCAACTTCTGAGAGGGTACAAGTTGGGAGTCCATATCTAGCTCAAGGGTAGAATCTTCTGGGGCGCCTGGTAATGACGGAGAGGATAATCATGATCCTACTCAACGCACACAACTTGAACTGCGTTAAGGAGGTGAGAAGGGTAAGAAGCTTCCATAGCTGTCTCCTGATCAAGGGCAACTGAAGGTTCTTTCAATAAGGTCGCTCGATTTTTAAATGTAAATACACCAAGTTGTGTGTAATATATGCACTCAATTTATTTTAAATTTGAAAGTACATTTTATGGCATTAAGTGTGTAATATTAGCTCGTTCAAATGTCCGCCACGGCTTCGCTTTAGGAACGTATTCGGGAGGCCCAGTTTTCAATGACTTTGTCGCATAAATCTGGCTGAATTTGCTGGATGGTGTTCGTTTTGTTGACTTTGAGGACATCAACTGTTTGCGGATTATTCGCCTAGACCTGCGATTTAAGGTAGCTCCAAAGAAAGTAGTCTAATGGCATTAAATCGCATGATCTCGGTGGCCAGTGGACGTCGCCGCGGCGCGAGATTACCCTGCCTTGAAATCGCTGGTGCAAAATGTCTATCGTAGCGTGCGCAGTGTGGCACCTAGCGCCGTCTTGTTGGAACCACATGTCGTAAGTATCCATATCAGGCATATAATCAAGTTAAGGCCACAATAAGTTGCTTATAATTGATCTGTAGGTCTCGCCGCTGACGGTTATAGCAATCCCATCTTCGTTCTAAAAAAATACGGACCGATGATTCTGTTAGATCAAAGTCCACACCAAACAGTGACTTTTTTGGCATGAAATTGGTGCTAGTGTATCTCATGTGGATTGTCTTTGTCCCAAATCCGATAATTTTGCTTGTTCACAAATCCATTTATCCAAAAATGGGCCTCGTCGCTGAAAAGGATAGAAATCACGTAATGCGAGGAACGTTTGTCAAACGGAGCACTGATTTTGAAAATAAAATTTGATGTTTGCACACGCTGTTCAAGGCTATAACCTTCCATCGTGTCCTGCCAATACTACTGAATAGTTCACAGTGAGGTTGACAAATGTCGCTTTAACAACATGACCACTATCGCCTGACAAAGCTCGAGCGTCCTTGTAGAAAGACCCTTTATATTGTTTATACAGGCGCGGTGGTGATACCGCTTTAACATGTTCACGTGGAACAGCTTATCTCCAGAGAGGGTTTTAATTAGATTATCCACGAGGCCACGAGCTTCGAGGACAGGGAAGGGGCCTTTTCAATGACTAAGGAGCTAGTTTGTATCGGTGGGCAAAAGGCGCAAAACTTCATGGCCGTGCCAAAATCGTCTTACTTTTGACTTGACGTCAAAATAGGTGCGGTACTTCGCGAGATTGAGATCGGCATTTTTATACGCTATGTCCATCCACTCTTCTAGACAATTGCGGAGATCTAATAAATATTAATAGGAAGACTTTAATTCTTCATTTAGTTGGGGGTTGGTGAACCGCTCGTTCAGGATTTTCATGGGACCTTGTGCATTCCGCGCATGGAGGAGCTCGAATGAGGCCAATCCCAGAGTTCGATGAAGGATTTCCCTAAAGGCAAAAAGAGCCACGTGCAAGTACTTATGCCATTCTCGGGACTGAGCTTGGCACAGTTTCTTTAACACGGATTTTCACGTTCCGTTTAATTTCTGGCATATCCCGTTTGCGGCGGAGTGATACGGAGAGGTAAACAGGGGTTTGATCGTCAGAAGCTTGTTGACCTGCTCCATCAATTTTCAGGTGAATTGTCGGCATCGGTCGAAGAAGATCTCATTCGGAATACCAGCGCGGGAGAAGATAGACATGAGGGACTCCGCACAAGTCAAACTATCTATACTCTTGAGGGGGACTGCTTCCGAGAATCTCGTCGCAAAAGCCACAAGTGTGAGGACAGAAGTGTGTCCTTCACTGAAGGGTGCATGAATTAGGCCAATTAGATCAACGGCGACTCTGCAAAAGGGTTCAGAGATTATCGAGGTCTTCTGTAGTGGGACTGGACGCAAACGTCCTTTTGCCGTCGTCTTCTGGCAAACATCGCAAGACTTACAGAACTCGGCCATTTCTTTAGCCGAGCCGGGCCAAAAGAAATATCGGAATATTCTTTGAGCCATCTTATTATGATTAAAATGTCCAGTCAATAGACCGTCGTGAACTAGCTTGAGAACTTGGGGGACGTTATTTCGTGGAATAAACATAGTATGAGTAGCGGGGATACTTCCATCAGAACAGGCACGGTACAATAAGCCTTAATTAATGAGATAAGAGACCTCCTTTTGTCCAGGGGCAGTATCCTTTTCCTGACTCCTTGATTTTGCCCAAAAGGAAGGGAGTTGAGCACTCTCCCTGGGCTTGTGCAAATGCCTCGCCCTGGATAGCGATGAATTTACAGGTCATGAGGGAGGGGGGGGGGATTGGCTGATTTAGGCAAACGCAGGTGGGGTGTCTCACAGGCATCCACTTGAGAATCTTCGTTTTTGTCCTTCCTTAGGCTTTTATTTGATACCACGCGATCTCTGCTCTAAAATATAGAGGTCGGGGGTAAGGTGGTCCTCCTGCAGAGTGGAATGTATTTTTTGGTGTAAGGTTATCTCAGTTTTTCTACCAAAAAATCCGCTAATTTTCTTTTCCCTATGGGTACACCGTTGTATTTAGCATCGTTGGATCGGATTTTTTCATCTTGATTCACACCCAGATTAAGCTCTTATTTATATTTTTTATTCCGAAGAAAATGGTTATGTTATATCTCTTTCAAAGCTCTCGAATTGCTGCTTTCGGTGGGTTAGGCTCTCGAGTCCTTATTTTCAGCGATGAGAAGAAAGAAAATCACCTTCTTTTCAAATTCCTTTGTTGCTTGACAAGCTTAAATGTACATAGTCAGGCACTAAAATAAACTCACTTTTGACATAACCCATATCCCTGATATGAGTTCAAATCCTTATCTTTCAGTCCTCGTCTCTTTGTCTCTTTGTATTCGTTTGTTATTCAAGGCTGAATGAATTCTTTAGACCTTAAAAATCGAGATGAATGATCATTGCAATTTTAATCCGTAAAGGTAAAACGAGGAACTAAGTTCTTTCGCCCCTAAAACAAGAAATAAATAAGTCCACATGAAACTGCTTAGATATCTGCGAGTGTATAATAATAGAATGAAGGATTTAAATGTATTAAATAACTACAGTGCACAAAAGGATCACATTAAATACAATGTAAACATAGCAATTAAATACCGTACACAACCAGGTGCATTAAATATGTCACGGGTTTTACCGACCAACGAAAACACGTCATTACAAAATAAGCACTGATACTCCGGACAATCGGTACAGGAAGGGAATATACCCCTTATCCGTCTTACGTCCTTTATAAATAGCTGTAGGTCTCGATTACGAGAACCTAAGAATGTGGCGTAAGATGTAAAGAAATACTCCAAATACCTGTCACGGAAGTAGTGAGGCAATACACGGTTGGTGGTTGTCCTGGAAACGGGGAGAGTCGTACGAGCCCATATAGAGGGAGAGAAAAAGGAGTGATAGAACAGCGAGAAGCTAGTAGTAGATCTGACAAGGGACCTAGGTGGTCTTGGCCCTACATCTAAAACGTGGTGCTAATACCACGGTGTGTTTCACCCACCCTCGTATTAGAGTAGAACCCGTGTTGAGGACAGTAATAAAAAATTAGAGAGGAAAAGAAGGAAGTAGGAGAGTTGCTGAGAGCTGCAAATTGCTTGGCGGTCAAGCTAATCTCTGGCCATTTTATATAGTTTGAAGTTGGTATTGTAATTAAAGAGTAAGTACCTGAGATCCAGGTGTATTTGCTATCCGTTTTGTATCCTAGTACTTATAGTTGGCGTTTAAACCGTTATTAGTGTGTGAGTATTTGTTAGATGATATGTTTTAATTGCTTTTCTCTTTGGTTTATGTTGTAATCTAAATGACAATTCTTTAATCTGGCATGCATGTCTCTATTTATCTTATCTTCTTCGTACGTTGCCTTCACAATGGTTGTTTTTGACCCTTTGGTGATCTTCTTAGTTTTCTGTCCCTATTTGCGTTGGTAGTATCGCTTGGGAAGAGTCGGTGAGGCCTCCAGTCTGCTTCTATCTCAATGTGTACTGTCAAACCGTCTCCAACGTCGTCGCAAGTCTTCTCGATGACATCTCTAGCTTTTTTCCTCATTATATTGTTCAATGGCTCGACATTGGCTTCTCTGTCCAGATTTTCTACCCTTTTCATTTCTGTTCTTCTCCTATTAGTTATAAGGTACATTGCTTATTTTGGACCCTTTGCAATTCAAGCAGTTTGGTTCTTGACAGTGAACACATTGCGATTGCCGGGTAGATTAGTGATGGTTGAACAATTAGATTGTAGATCTTCTTTTTATTCTGCCTTCTTAGTCCTTTTAGCTTATACAGGAGTATAAATCCTCTCCTTCCTTTATCTATTCTTTCTGCTACATGTTTCGTGTAGCCCGTCTTTGATATCGTCAGTCCTACTACTTTACATTCATCGCTATAATTGTATCTGTCATTATCCACGTTGATATCTGCTACCTTTCTTGTGAAAATGGGTACTATTTTAAATTAATCTCTGTTCGTTCTTATTTTCCATTTGCGCTCGTATTCATTCAATCTACGGATTTCTTCCGCAGTCGCTCTTGCTTGGAATTGCGCGTGCCTGTAGGGTGACACCACAACTTGAGTTATGTCATCTGCAAACTGTATATTCATGCAACCCTCCATCGCTGGGAGAGGGGGGGGTGTCTACTGTATATACCGCGTATAATAACGGACTCAGACAACCACCTTGGGAAACTCAAGCCTCCAGCTTGAAAGGGTCCCCTTTGTGATTGCCCGTGTCTATATACGCGTATCTCTCGGATACATAATTGCATAGTATCCTTTCCAGTTGATTGTCCAAACCCAGCTGGAGTATTTTGTATTCAAGGTCTTGCAGCCAAACTTTATCAAATTCTTTGGACACGTCTCTACATACAATGTACACGCTCTTCTTTTTGCCTTTGACTTTAGCTATTTTCTCAGTTATTAACCATAGTGCCATATCCGTGCTTCTATTCTTCCGGAACCCGAATTGGCACTCGTTATACAGGTTATATTCCACAAGATGTCTGTCCAGTCTCTTCTTTAGGATTTTTTCGTATACTTTACCGATAAAATCCAGTAGCGAAATTGGCCTCTAATTTTCTACCCTGTATGAAGATTTTCTAGGTTTAGGGATGAAAATCATCTCATCCACCTTCAGATCTTTGGGAAACTATTTTGTATTTAGGAAGGCATTGAATACGTTTTTCAATCCCTCCAAGTTGTAGTTCGTCGCTTCCATGCAATTTCTCATCGTAAGCCCTGAGACTCCCGACGCTTTTTGCTTAAAGCTTCTTATTGTTTCTTTAAGCTCTGCAACGGTTAATATTTCTCTGTTATCCTCGTTGTTGTTTCTCAACTCGTTGACCGTCTCATAATGTTGTGTCCTCGCCCTTGTTTGGTTGAGTTCTTCAATAATTGTGCCCTCAAAATCTGTGTCAAAGTTTACATTTTCTTCTTCATTGATTCGGAAGACAATTCTCCAACTTTCTTTGAAAACTCTTTCTATTTCGATTTTATCTTTCTAGTAGTTTTCCTCTTCCATCCTTAATTTTGATCTTTTCTTTTGTAGGTTTTTCCTTGATTTTATCTACCCATTTACAGAATTTCTTAGGGGAGTCTTCGATGTCTATTTTCTGGAGATGGCCGTTCCAGTATTCTTGCTGCTTTTCGTATGACATTTGTGTTAGTTCTCTTTTATTTCTTCTGAGCTGTTTATAAAGGTCTCTGCCCTGTCCTCTCCTCCATATCTGCTCGAAGATGTCTTATTTCTCCATTTTTATTTATCATTATCGATGACCATCTTAAGTTTTAGATAGTTCTATAGGCTCTTTTCGGAAATGCAATTTCGCCTGCTGAAGTCAGCGTTCTCCTTATTTCTCTGAGGCCCTCGTCGATCTCTTCTACAGTCGCATCGGCATAAGTCCTTGTTTTGTATCTTCTTAATGCTTCCTTGTTCTTCATCCAGGCAGCCTGGAGGTAGGCTTTCCATTTTTTACACGACTTCTGTATAGGATTCTGGCTTATGGTAAGCTTTTTAGCTATATGCTCACTTACCAGTATGTCGACCGGCTCAAAGTAATAATTGAATGGCAGGAAATAGTTCGCGAGGCAGATGTCTGGTTTCGATGCCACGTTGTTGTTTAAATAGGGGGGGGGGAATTCTGGCTCCAACCTTTAAACCATTCCCCTGTCTATTATCTTCGTTTTCAGATGCCTGCCTACGTTGTTTCTTTTTTTGTACCCGCTCTCAGCGCATTGGGCGTTTAAATTTCCCATAAATATAACTGGATTTCTGCTGTTGAAGATTTTTGTGAAATTGTTAATCGGCAATCCGTCTCTTCTTGGTTGTTGGTACCCCATGGCTATTGTAAGGTTGGTTAATTCTAATTTTATTTCTACTGCCGCATATGGTTTGGTTAGTCCTTCTTGTGTCCTGTAGTCTAGTTTCTTCTTGATTGCTATTGCTGCTCCGTCAAATCTCTGTCTCAAGGGGTTAGTCGCTACTACATTGAAATTTCATATACTTAATTTTTCAGTTACTAGGTCTAGCCCGTACCCAGATATCAAAATAACGTCTAGGTCTAATTCTCGAAAGATATTTCCATATACGTGTTTTTTATCTCTCAAACCATTTGTGTTTATCTGTAAAATTTCCCAGTTACGTTTGTCCATTTCCATAATCGTTTAGGGGTTTCCGTAAGTTTCCGTTGATCTCGATTACCGTTTTTTCTTCTTTCTTTCACTTTTTTCACGTCTACACATGAACTCTTGTTTTCTTTTACGTGAAACTTATCCCTACGGGGTCGGGGATTTTTGTCTTGGGGTTAGATTTTTCCTCAAGCGGGATTTATTTTTCTTTTGTGCCTTTCTTCTCCTGATTCTTGTTTCCTGAGTAGATTCTTCTGTGCTACTACATGATTCTGTTTCTTCACTATTTGTTTCTTCTCTTTCATCCTCCTTGTCTTCCTGTTGCTTGTTTTCTTCAATTATTGCTTTTGTGGTCTCATCGGTAATCTGGACTTTAAATATAGCTGACGAGTCAGTCCACATCCTTTGGAAACTTCATTGGATCGAGGCCGTTTGCCTTTAGCATTCCATTCAGTGAGTCCGCGTAGCCTCCTGGGCTAGCAATGTTTATGATGTGTGGATGTAAATTGCACGTCAGGATTTTAACATTGAGTGTGCCATCTATGTTGATTTGTGTCTCTGTGTTTCGCTAATGCGTCGTTGATTTTGATGCTGCTGCGTTTCTTTGCCCCTTCATTCCTTCTTCGGTTTCCTTTCTTTTAATAATTTCTCTTCTTTTCGGGCATGACATCACCATGGTCCGATGTGGTCCTTCACAGTTGATACATTTTTTAATTGTATTTTTGCATGCTCGGTATGTGTGCGTGTCCTTGTGTTCCACACTCTGAACATATTACAAGATCTTTTAAAGGGAAGTCGCTGGTTATGTGATCTTCCATTGAATAGCAACGGAAGCATATTTGAATGTTTACAAATGCGTCTCGCTGGATATTAGCTTGCGGTATCCTTGTACAGAAAGCAATCAGCCCTTTGTCCATAATTTGTGAGGCCATTTCTGTATTTTCACACACAATTTTAAAAACATGGGTGTTTTTCCTGAATTTAATTACGTCGTAGATTTTTAGCCATGGTTGTCTCGCTTCTAGCTCTTCTTTGATGTCTTGAGGTGTTTGCATGCCTACCCAAGGCTCAACTTTCCTGCACACTACAGATCTATTCGCCGTGATTTGAGGGAGAGATTTTGCTTGTAAGTCAATCCTGTTTAGAGCAATGATGCCGCAGAGGATAGGAGTTTCTCAACATCCTTATTCTCGAGGTAAATCATGATAAACCAATTGGTACCTCTAAACACTTAATAAGTGGGATCTGTAGATCGCTAAAGATCTGCTGAGCCACTTCTTGCGGTGTCCTCTTCTTTCCGTTAGGCTTGAGTCGTAGGGGAAGCCATTTAATGAATTCTATCTTGAGTGGATAAATGAGGGGGGAGCCTCCCGTTCCTACTCTGAAAAGGGGGACATAATCTAAGAGACTAAGCCCTATTTGATGTGTACCTATTGTTTCCTTAAATGCCTTCCTATTAAACGCACTCCGCAACCCTCCTAACTTAATGGGTTTACTCTAGCAGACGCCTCTCCAAGGTATCCGGCTCGTGTCCTTAAAGGAGCCCCTTCTTCGAGCCCCCTAACAGGGCTTCCTTCCGGGGTTCACTACACCGTACTATCAAGGAGCTCTGGGCGTAATGAGGGTTGCGTTATGTTGCGAAGTGATGAAAGAAGGAAAAGATTAAAAATGCGCGAAGTGTGGATAATATCCCTTTATGGGGAAACTACCGCGTACTTATAAAGAGGGGGTCTCTCCAATCAAGCTAAGCACGCATCAATATTGAGTGCAACGTCGTAGAAGATTCTTGTGCAAAGTTTTCACGTATACACGTACGTCAAACTCTTGTAGTAACTTGCCGCCTTTACCAGATAGTAAAGTAAAACTCTACCTCTTAGACTTAGGGGGTCAATATTTACACCCGTCACCATGAGCGCCTACGTCAAGAAATTCAGCCGGCTTCCAGTTCGTCGACCCACGCTCCAGTTCCTATGGCGTAAACTAGGTAGTAAGTTATCGAACCGCGCTTCCTAGGAGTTTCTACTTAAGTTACAAATGGGTCCAAAATCAAATTGTAGGTTATATTTATATAGTCCTTCAAAAACATCTTTATCACTTCTTTTTTCTATTCATTCTCTGTTT